>DWON01009052.1:0-11685 GCA_018251015.1 Phocides pigmalion okeechobee | reverse complement strand
GTCGATCGTGTAGGGGCGCGACACCCCTGAGATGAGAGAGTGACCCCTGGTCGGCGCGCTCGTACATACGGCGCGCCTCCATGGGCTGCAGTGACCACTTAACATCAGGTGGCCTACATGCCCGTTTCTTACACTTTCATTCTAAAAAAAAAAATCGCCTAGTTCTATTTTTGTTTTCAAAGTCAGTTTGCATAAAGTTTTCCTTAACGGGCAGGGTTGAAGAGCAAATAAGCCAACGTGTGCAGATCGATGGTAGTTAGCATGACCTTCGCATTTGTTTGCATTAAAAGTTATGCACACGTTAGGCACGTGTTCCTGGACGCGTATTTCGAATTTTTTATTTCATATTTTACCCAAGATTTCTTCACTTCTCTTTAGTGTACATAATAATACTGACTAATTAATATATATTTTATGTTACTACAATATTTTAAATATTATAAATTTGTCATATTACAGAACAATTGTTCGGCAAGGAAGCACCGCCGCCTTAATAATCTGCTATGTAGCAAGATTTGTTTTTAAACATGAATTATACGTTTTATTATGTAAAGGATACTACGATTAACGATTTTTAATTGCCGATTTTTCGAACAATTTGCATGGCTCTTGGTTACTATGCTGTGGCAACGTGGGAACTATTGAAAGGTCTTAGTGCTAGATTAATGTATCTACTCTACATCTGGTTCGTTTTTCATTTTCAGCAACCATAAAACTGATTTACTGTAATCTTGAGTACCCGTTACATAGAATAATGTGTAGCAACTCTTGTGTTTTGGATGCAGTTACCGCCTACATTTTCAAGCAATACATTCTTAGTCATTAAGATAGCAAAGTATCTACGTACGACTTGAGACAAGATTTCCAATCTGTTTGTGGTTTTATGTACATATATGTCCATAGGCTGCAGCGTCCACTTAACTCCAGGAGACCTGTAAGATTATCGGCTCCTTTTCACATTAAAAAGCAAGAAAAAATTGTTTTAATTCTACCGTGGTGTTGTGTAAATATGGCCAAGGGAAATAAAATGAGTCGAATTAACTCAATGTGATATTGTAACTATATATAAGATTGTTGGGAACAATTATATTGTAAACAGTAGTTATTGTGAATGCATTGCGACAGGGCTTAAGCGTGCAATATGTGTGTGATGCGTGTATTATACGGTATAAGGCTTCTGACAATATTAACGCCGTTGTATTTATAGAATTTTGGCGTCACATTATTCTAGAATAAACATTTACAACGCAACGTAAAGTTACCTCAAGTATGTATGTACATTTCCCATCCGTATCTTTACCGTCTCCCACCTTTACATATATTTTCGACCGGGGAGGTACCAACTGGTGTTTTGATTGGAGAGGTGCGGTTGCCAGCTACACTTTGAAGCGAACGTAAATTAGTCCTCAGGTGTAGCAACGTGTCTACGTTGAAGCTCAGATAGGATCCCGACGTGTTTGTGGTTGTACGTGGATGTCTATGGGCTGTAACTACTTAACTACAGGTGGTTTGCATGCTTGGTTGCTACTCTTCTCATATATATAAAAAACGTAACGTGTATTTTATTAATGTTTTTATACTCGAAAATTGATTAATATGGAACAGAAGAAATCCTAGTAGATACTAGTACTTTTAATTTAATTTAATTTTGAATTCTTTGAAATTTTTGAATTTTAGTACTAGTAATGGTCCTCTAGTGGATTCTGTATGTGGGTGTCTAAGTCACATGGAAAGCCAAATGTACAAATACCCAGATGCATACACCAGAGAGGACAGAAATCAAAGATTTTCATAGATCTCTTTCTTGCCTGCGATCGAACTCGGAACGTCTATACACATACTTGGCAGATTGCTGTGGTGACTGTTGTCATGCGGATCATTAAAATACAAGTTGTATTTACAAGTGATACGCCTTACTCTTCAAGTACGTATAATAACTTAGGTTCGGTGTAAATGTCCATGGCTTGCTGCTTTTACGTAACAAAAGGTACACTGCACGCTCGTTTGATGTTAATTGATCTCTACAAATCATGGATATCCGCGTCGCATGGATATTCAAGTCGTCAAACAGGGCAAGAGTGCTCTCATGCGTCGTGCATAAATACGTTGCTATCCCAGAGCACTGAAATGGTCTCCTCGCTCGTAGCATGAATACGTAAGTACCTGTCAAATCAAAATATGAGAACTGTTTTTGTTTGAATATGAGAACGGCGGTGGTACCTCCCTGAATGAACTATAATTAGATCATTTTTCGCCATAAATTTTCCACTCTCAAGGGTGGTATTTTATCTTTAAATTTAATGAGACGAAGCGAAAGGAAGACCTCCTAAAGAAAAAAGGATATTCCAATTCGGTTAAGAAATGACGAAGTTATTTGATAACAAACATAAAAATATACAACTTAATTAAGAATTTCCTTTTCACGAAGTTATTTAAAAATACTCGTAACATACAACTACACACGCGTGTCTGTACCTTTTCCGTCCTAATGTAATTACGACGAAATGAAAATAAATCACCAGCCTTAATAACTTATTTCTGTTCACGTAGTCGAACGACACGAGATCCAGGAGCGGAAATTAGTTTTTATGTCGACATAAAAGCGTCGAGAGACGTTCAATTTACCAATACAAGGAAAATAATATTGAAATATTGAACCATTAATCAGAATGACAAGAGAGGAAGTAATATCAATAGTCCTCCCGTGGAGACGAGTCGGGGAAATTACGTCGACTGAAATTATTTGGGTGGTGGGTACATTTTTGGATGGCAGCGGTCGTGTTTAAGTAAATATTGTGGATTATTAAAATTTTTGGTTGAAGGGATAAAGCTAATATTAATAAGTAACCTTAACAAACTTACTTTTAAGAAATTGCATTTTTGTTTTACAATCTTTAAGGATGTTAATAATCTTTTAAACATATACATTTTTGACACCATGCGCCGTGAGAACGGATTCTCTTATAGGTCCTTGTAGAATGTTCAGGTAAAGTAAAGTTTAGGTTAAGTAAGGTAAGGTTATGTATGATTATTGAGGTCAGGTAAAGTAAGGCATGTATTTAATAACTTATTTCTGTAACTTACATAATGTATATATATCATATATTATTTACTCAGTTGTAATCTAATTTAACTTAACTCCAATTCAAAGTTTTTTTTTCAATACGCTAAAGGCCAAATGAGAAAAGTAATAAAGAAAATTTCAAATTGGTTAGTAAATGTAAACTTATGTTGTAACAAATATAAAAAGTACGATTGAATTGATAATTCTCCTTTTTCACTGACGTCAAAAATATTTTTTTATTTAATAGTAAGGTTTGCATAAAAAATTACCACATACATCATAAAACAACTAAGGACAGTTGTGGTAATTTTTATAGACCATATTATAGGAGCGCACTCACTTGACATTTTGCTTATGATTAACGGTTTAATGGGACGGTCTATTGATACTTTAGTGCCAATAAAATACAGATGTACAAAGTTCCCGGGTCACTTCATTATTTTCATGGAATTTAAGGTGCCATTTTCAATATAGTCAAATCAATTTTTATTGGCGGAATAAGGAATTTTAAGATTTTTTATAATTGATATTAAGCTAGCTTTTGATCGTGGCTTTGCCCGCGTAGAAGTAGATAGAACTCACTTCAATAAATCATGCAGCTCTAGTTACAAGTAACACATACATATTTATACAAATTAAGCATAATGAGTCAAAAATTACTACATATTGTTTTATTTCTGTTTTTCCATTTCCATACAAACTTTCAACACTTATTTTACACCCTTACAATGATATATTTAAATGTTTTTCTTAAAGCTCGCTTAAGTTATATGAAAAACGTGTCTGAATAATTTCAGTATTATTTTTCTGCCCTAGTGCAGTATTGTAGGTTCAGCGGTTTTGGTTGTGCGGTCTCGGTCAGTCAGTTACCTTCGTTGTTTATGAGGTAAATTAAGTATTGTATTATTTTTAAAATCGGTACTTATCTGAAAAATGTTCAATTTATGACTTCATAAATACAGTACACGATTATCAAGTACATTTGTCTGTAACGGGTACTCACGATTAAAAATCGTTAATCACAGTCACGGGTACTCACGATTAAAAATCGTTAATCGTGAGTACCCGTTACATAGTAATATGTATAAATTTCGTCATGATATTATTTTAAAATCATAGAATATCGACTACATTGAAAATAATAAACTAATATTACTAAAAGAATATACTAATTTTAGATATTTACCATATAAGTAGTGATTAAAAAATAATAATAAATACTTAATTAAAATTAATACTAATAATAATTATCGTCATATTAAAATAATTCTCATATTGTATTTTATTACTTTTGAATTGAACCAAATAT
Source organism: Phocides pigmalion okeechobee (assembly GCA_018251015.1). Classification (NCBI taxonomy): domain Eukaryota; kingdom Metazoa; phylum Arthropoda; class Insecta; order Lepidoptera; family Hesperiidae; genus Phocides; species Phocides pigmalion. Next base: position 7,312 of record DWON01009052.1, on the reverse strand, counting down.
AGAGCTAAAAGCCGTATTCCAACAAATACAAAATTTATTCCCTAAATTCAAACTAACTGCGAAGCTATTAGTACAAATTCAGCGGGTTTTAGCGAAGTTGTATTTAGCGAGTTTAATTTCAGTTTTGAATGAAACTCTTTGTATTACTACGAGTAGCTTATTTGTATAAATAATTTATTTCAAAATGGTTGAATCTGTACGGTTTTGACGGAGGAAGAACCACCGTTCCACCCACATTCAACGTGAAGCTTACTTGCGTTTCGGTAGGAAGGTGCTGCCGGCTCACTTACAAACGAGGCGATCTTAGTCCTTAAGAGAAACATCTGTGATCGATTTCAAATAGGACTCTTGTTCTTATGGGGCTGGTTACAGTTTTCAATGGGCTGCAGTGACTTCCCAGCATGTATTGTTGTTCCAGCCCTATCAGCATGCCGAATCCAATTTTAGATTGGACTCAAGGAGTATTTTGCTCTTGTAACACGTGTGTTAAATAATGTTATTTTAACGTTAAGAGAGCAACGAACAAACTTTCAAAGGCGTGTTAACCCGCACCGACCGTTTTATGATGCCATTGAAAGCAATTTCATCATCGTCTTTGGGGACAGTAGTAACAATGTGGCCTAAGACAATCTTCTCCGCTACCTTTCAATGTTATCATCGTTTTTCTTTGAGGTCAACGGTAATGATGTAGCCTAAATATTTGATGAAAGTTTCAAATATTTCGGCTACATCAATATGAGAGGCATCCTTTTTTCAGTAACTGAGACACATTTTATATTGTTGTAATTAATAATTTCATTTCATTTATTACTACAGATTGTAAACAACAAAAGCCTGTTGACAAGTGTTTTCTCAGCGGTCCTCGTAGAAGGGAAAATTAAACTAGACTGGCGAACTGCCGAGAATTCTCAAGGTTGTCGGAGTTTCTTGATAAATTTACTGCGAATGAAGATCCTTTCTCAGAATAGTTTGTTCTGTTTATTCTTAGCGTTACTTACAATTGTATCTACATTTTGAAATTACAATCTTTTATTCTTTAAGGATTATTTCTAGGATTTAAAATAAACCTCCACTTAACTCTTAACTCTTGCTTTAAAAATTCCAAAAATCATTTTTCAACAACAAAAGTTAAATGTTATCCATTTAACTATAGTTCAGTTTGAGCTTCACCTTGAACCTTCAAATATAATATGTAATATATAATGTTTTTTTTTTCATAAAACATAATAACTGGAGACCCGATCCAGCTTCGCTCGGGTAATATAGTTTTTAGTTTATTTTTCTTTTATACAAGCATCCAATCATTACCTACTTACAATAACTAACAATTAGGAACATCATTTTGAACGCCGACTGAATTACTATATTGAATTTAACAATTTATTTTCTCGCCCAATTTATAAACAAAAACTTAATTTATTATGTACCAAAACCTTCCTCACGAATTAATCTACCTGTTGTGTGAAAGTATTATATACATAAATACTAGAGTGGCTCAGCGGTAGCGTTGTCTTAGTGTGTGTTCATGGTACTCATGTTATGGGGTTTTAAGTTTAGAAAGGCTTATACGCTTTGTCAAAGTATCAATCGAATATAGGCTCAAAAACGTTCTGTCTATTATAAGAAAACACGGAAAACATGGCTTATCAAGAATGACAAATTGTTTTGGTCATTTTATCGCAACATATTTCGCCTCCACACAGTAACTACATGTCCACCGATCCTTAATAACTTACTGAATTCGTAACAGTTCATTTTGCATATGTTTGTTCAGTCAATATGTAACATATACTGGTAAGGCTGTAATACGTAATCAGTATTCATGGATAGCTTATTGACTATATTGGATATAATTGACGAATCGATAGCGTCAATGGATGACTGACCTAATTGTTTGTAACATCCGAATTGAGATTGACTCAAATTCGATCATCGAATGTTCTGTGAATATTTATTTAGTAGAAGAAAATTTTGAAGTTAGAGGTACCTATTTCTATTACTTTGGCGCATTATGAAAAATGAAAAGAATGATTTTATACAAATACCTAAAACACCTAAAAGTTGATGTGTTAAGAAAAAGAATAACAGTTAATTTGTTTACTTTTGCCAGGTAAACAATTTTGAACTAGGAATTGTTATTCGAATTTTCGTTGTGAAAAAACTAAATTATTAAAATGAGTTAGTTAGTAGTTCTTAAGTTATTAAACTGAGTTAGTTTGTAGTTATTAAGTTAGTAAACTGAGTTAGTTTGTAGTTACTAAGTTAGTAAACTGAGTTAGTTTGTAGTTACTAAGTTAGTAAACTGAGTTAGTTAGTCGTTACTAAGTTAGTACACTGAGTTAGTTTGTAGTTACTAAGTTAGTTAACTGAATTAGTTTGTTGTTACTAAGTTAGTAAACTGAGTTAGTTAGTCGTTACTAAGTTAGTACACTGAGTTAGTTATTAGTTACTAAGTTAGTAAACTGAGTTAGTTAGTAGTTACTAAGTTAGTAAACTGAGTTTAGCCGTGACCTCGAGTCATGCAACTAGTTTTGAAATATCGGCATAAAAAAACAAAAATCGTTAATTGTGAGTACCCGGTAAATCGTAAAATGAATTTTCGTAAATTTAAAAACAAAAGAGAGCCATAACGCTATGCCCTACATTCATTTTTGGGTTAACACAAAATAATTTTTATTTTGTAAGGAACAGTAAGTGTATTTTATTCAGCAAAACATTTTAGCAGAAGTTTTAAGATTTTGAGATTCAAACCGTTTTGGTCGTTAAAACGGTACCGGATAGAATTTTTACGACTATCGTCTTAATAAATGCTAACGATAGTTATATTTTTATCGTTTAAAACAATCACTCCAATTTTTAACAGTAATTTTACATTTTTCAGTATATTATTTAATCGAGTAAGTAACAAGTATATAGCGTTTGATAATTTAAATAATAATATGGATTTCCCACAATCTTCATTTATATAAATACTTAATATTATACATGATACACAAATTATTTATTAATTTAGATATATCGCTTCTTTGCTTCAATAACGTGACAAGTTTGAAAACACAAGTTTTTATTTTTATTTGATAATTGAATTCTCCGTGTTTAATTTGAGATAGCTAAGGTGTAAAATTTTGTACGTAATCTACAATAAACGTAAAAAGATACGCAATTAAGTAAAATAATTTTTAGTAAGTTAAAAATTGCTCTACTGTAAAATTGAGTTTTTTAAGATAACACGTTATTGAAGCAAAGAAGCGATATATAATTAGTGCTATTAATACAAAGACAGTCAGTTAATATTTAGAATAATAATTATTACAAGTCTAGTATGAAATACTCGTATCTTAAAAGTTATTACAATAAAAGCTTAGCCTATACTATCTCAAGTAAATTTAGTACAGTAATCATTACAAATCTAACATGGTATATCTAAAAATAATTATAATAAAATCTTAACCTATCTAAAGGGAGTATGTGCCCATGCGGCATGGTGCCAACAATGCTGGTTGCAACCAGCCCCTCTCACCAGCAGCGACGATCAAAAGTAGGATTAACTGTTTGATTTTATTGTCAATTCATTATATTGTACATATATACCAATTGTACCGAGTAAATAAAAAAATACATGTCGATTCCCGTTGCAGCTTTCTTCCTATTTCTGCGTCATAATGACAGGATTAAGTGCTTGTTCTGGATTGAAAGGTATGGTGACGGAGACATACTTAAAAGGAGTATCTTACTCCACTTTTTATAAATAATATCATTCTGCTTTTTATTATGTAGCCCCTTTGATTTCTTTTATCTTGATTTGTCTTTATAATGTTTTAAAAACATTTTATATGTACATTTGTATGTATATAATTACTCTACAGGAGAAGGACTGCACCGGTGACTAGAGATATTATCCAATTTGGAAGCTTATAGATGTCTTTGAGCAGCACTGGCTGCTTATCAGATGTGTTATACCCTTGTTTGTCCCTCTCCTAATATAAAAAGTAAAATTCACGCTCTTTTGCTATTATACGCTATAAAAAATAATATGACCCAGATAATACACATCCTTTGACAGAACCAGCTTTGGGGCGTAAAATAAGATTTTTTCCGAAACAATGCTTTGCGGCGTGTCTGCACACGTTGACATGCGACAGGATATATTGTACTGTGACATTTTAAAACGGAACATTTTTCGCTACTTTATGTTGTACTTTCATAACCGTTTCTTCTTTATAAAGTGGAGCTAGCTGGAATTGTTTGAAATTCACTATTTTAGCTATTTCATAAAGTTATTTTGTCATATATATTTGTTACCTGAGAAAAGGTGCGCTGGTGATTTACTTTCCAACAAATTGGACTTGATATCATAAAATTATAATTGTCTTTTAAGTGTGATGTGATAAATCGGACGATTGTGGTATTTGATTACCAGATGTCATAAAATGAAAGGAAATGAAGTGAAAGAAGAAATGATTAAAATATGAAGATCAACGCCGAGTAATTCTATTACTCGACATTGATCTCCTATTATAATTAAAACTAAGATCATAGTTCAATCCTGGCCAAGGGAGGGTGATGGATACTTTGGAGTCGCACTAATTTCAAGGTAAAACTAATCTTAAACGTTACTTTGTACCGGTTTTAAGGGCGTGGTAATTTTCATATACCACACATGTACTATTGCAACAGAACTAAAGTTTAAAGAAACATTTAAGGTCGCTAAGGTTCAATTAGTAAGATAGGATACTATGTAAATAGGATCGTTAGGTACGAAGATTCGTTGGAATATAAGAAAAGATAATGTTTGCATGATACAGGAGAGCGTACTAAACAGATTGCAACTTTCAGAAGGAAGTTTCTGGCACAAGTACAAGAGTAAATATTAATACAGGCGTTCCTAGCAACATGGGCCGCAGGCGTGTAATCTTCCTGCGGAGGCGAGACTTGTAATGTACGCGTGACATTGCGCCTTTAGAATCATAAAGACCTAACAAAGGATATCAAGTTTTCGAGAAATGTGAAATAAAAGGTTGTACGTTTGTAAACTTGTAAAATAATTTTCAAGTGTACGTTTGGAAAATTCACACAATTTTTATACAACACTTACTAATAAGTATATTTTATATTACTGTATTCTGTAACTTAATCATAGAAGATCATCAAATATCAAAATAGGTTTTTATTATTTTATAGGTGCGATATGAGAAGTTCGTATTAGGTCGATCCCGGGGGCTCATGATACCGAAATGTTTTGATTTCGTTACATTGGGTTTTACACGATGCTCCGTGTAATACGCGATACGTACCTACGTAATATTTCGGCCTCCGTCCGTTACCATTAATTTATGTATATTTCGTATTTTTAATGTTAGTCATTGAAGCTGTATTTTTTAGTTGAAACATATACATGTATATTTATTTTATCCCGTCGAGAGAGAGAGCATATCTCTTTCTCTGCTTTATACTTAGATTCTATTTTTATTATAACAATAAGAATAAAAGAAAAATATATCTATTTTAACTTAAGTTAACTCTGTTTTTCTTTATTCTCTTGAGATCCTATTTTGTATCTTTTTCTAGAATTGGATAGAATCCTTACAATTATTTCGTTAATATATATATATATGAAAAAGGCAGTGACTGACTAACCCAGATATCGTATAGCCTAGCCGTGGTACGTAGATACCTGATTTGACCTGAAAAAATGTAATGGTTACCTAAGACGTATTGTAACATTTAACAATATAGACAAAACTTATGTACAGACATAAAACTTTAATGTGAAACCAGATAATATGTACGGATTTATCAATACACAATTATATATATGAAATAACTGTGCCAATCTATTAGTAATCGCAGGCATCTCAAATTAATTCAAATCGAAACTGAAATTGCAATTAAAGTGAGAAAATGTAGTTCAGATTTGCTAACTGCATCTTGCTGCAGATCCATTTGATTTGAACGATTTGCATTTAATTTAATTTTAACTGGCACGGCTAAACGTAAACTCGATTGATTCCCGCCAGATTGCATAATTTTAAACGGAAGTTGCTAGTTCAAGATTATATTACAAATAGAGGTAGTTACGGGTCAGCGACAGACGTGACGGATCGGAATTGAGGGTAATTGAACAAAAATACAAGTTAAGAACATTTTTTTTTTCAACCAATTAGTCTCATTTCATATGAAACAATTAGTCCCATAGTTAACAATTAGTTTTTCGACGCTGCTGGTCATAAGAAAGCTGCGTCATATCTCGCGCAGAGATTACTCTTGGCACCATGCGGCTTGGGCACGGACTCCCTTTGGATTGTTTAGGTTAGGCTTTTATTATACTTCGTTTACATTTTCATTATTGTAATTAAAAAGCAAATATATTTATAGTTAAAAAAAAGAAAACTGAGTTTTTAAATATAATAAAAGTTTTTGTTATGTTATAATATTAGCTTTTTTTGTACACATGGGGTTGGATTTTTAAGTCTTTTTAGATTTCCTAACAGCAAAAAGTTCTCACTACTGGCACCTGCAATTTGATTGAAGTGAAACATAGACTAAATGTTAAGTGAAACTTAGTTATACAGTAGTAAAAAGCGCATCAAGATTGGTTAAGCCATTTCTGAGTTTCACAAACAAGTAAACAAAGAGTCAAAAATTCTAACAACTATTGTTTTAACAAGACTGAAGTCGTATCATAGTTTGTATCTAGATGTGTAGCTATTTGAGGCCTACGATAGTGGACTCAATTGTAAGCGTAGCCGGCAACCGTAGCTCTCCAATCGAAACAAACAAATAATCCAATAAAGAACGTTTCCAACTGAATATAACTGTAAAGATAACATATAGGTGGTACAACTATGTTTCGACCGGGGAGGTACCACCGTCGCCTTCCTAATCCGTCGTAAAGTAGTTATTGTTTCGTTTGGAGACGTGCATTTAGGGGAAAGTCCTCAGTAGTAGTAAGAGATCGAATATAACTTCGGTACTGTTTGTGGTTGCATGTGAATGTCTATGGGCTGGTGCGACTACTTAACATTAGGCGGCCTGCAAGATGCGTTTGCTACTCTTCACACATAAAAATACATATACATATTTTGATAGATCAGAAGTTCAAAACTAGCTTTAGTTTCGAATCATTTATTCTACAGTTGTTTCATATTTTCCGTCACAATCACAATAATTAAATATCTTGAACTTAAATATATTAGCCCTCGCCCACTGTTAAGTGGGGCGGGGGGCTCGGGATAATTCCTCCGGTATGCTCAACTCCCGCTGCGTCCGTCGTTCGCCAGCTGGTTCTGCCCGACTCCGGCGAGTGGTACGG
>DWON01009051.1:0-11686 GCA_018251015.1 Phocides pigmalion okeechobee | reverse complement strand
ACACATTATTGGAGGCGACCATCTTAGTCCTCAAGGGTAGGAACGCATCCGCGTCCATTCTTAAATAGAACTTCTGTCCTATTTGAGGTTGGACGTGATTGTCCATGGGCTGCAGTGGCCACTTAACATCAGGTGACCTGCATGCCCGTTTCCTACTCTTCTCATATAAAAAAAGCTGGTACCACTACTAAAACGTAGAATACATAAGTACTAAAATACAGAAATATTAGAATCTAAAGGTGGGAGAACAATAGTTCGACCGGGTAAGTACCAGCGCCTCCCTCATAATCCGCCGTAAAAAAATACTTGTGTTTCGGTTGCAGGTGCGGTTGTCGGCTACACTTTGAAGCGAGGCGACCATCTCCATCCTCAGTAGTAGCAACGTATCTACGTTCGAGCTCTGAGAGGATTTCAGTCGTGTTTGTGATTGTAAGTGGATGTCTATGGGCTGCGACCACAAGCACGACCGCAATCCTCTCTGAACTCGTACGTAGATACATTGCTTCTTCTAAAAACTAAGATGGTCGCCTCGCTTCAAAGTATAGCGGGCAACCGCACTTCTCCAACCGAAACCGAAGGCGGCGGTGGTACCTCCCCGAACTAGTTCTCCCACGTATAAAAGACTACACTAAGGTAACCTTTGTATCACATAAATATGAAAAACCTTATCCATTTCATCAATAAATGAAGTTAATTATTCTGTAGAGGCGGTCGCTACGGGAAAACAATTACAGCACGCGAAGCTAATTTACCCGATAATCGGCAGTCATTTTGTTAATTACCTTAGTGTTGCCAGTCTTACTTGATAAGTATTCGAGGGAACATTTATTACATATTTTTAACGGAGACTGACAATTGTAGCTTAGATTTAGGTCGTTTAGGATATTTTTTTTTACTTTTTATATGAGAAGAGTAGCAAACGAGCATGCAAAGCACCTGATGGTAAATAGTCTCAACCCATAGACAACCATGTACAATCACAAATGACTAAAATCCTATCTGAGCTCGAACGTAGATGCGTTGCTACTCCTGAGGACCAAGATGGTCGCTTCGCTTCAAAGTGTAGGCAACCGCACCTCTCCAACCGAAACACAAGTAATGCTTTACGACGGAATATGAGGGCGGCGGTGGTACCTCCCCGGTCGAACTATAGTTCTCCCACCATTACGGACCAATTGTATTAAAACAAACACTAATGTTTGGAAGGGTTCCTGCAGTACTTTAAACCCGCACTGAAAGGTTAAGTTATTCCTGAGATTAGTGCGCACAGAGGAACTTAAATAGACAAACTCTGTACTATATAACGGGTACATACGACGAACGTTTTATACTGCACCTACGAACCGGTTGCATGGATCGTGGTCACGCCTAAACTGCATTGGCGAGGGGAAAATAATCACTAGTACGTGTCAACAGTTACCTTCAACATCGTAGTTTAGCCGTGACCACGAACCATCTAACTGGTTCTAAATATCGTCAGTTAAAAAACGTTAATCGTGAGTACCCGTTATATAGTAAAATGTAGTTTCCTCCATGACATTACTTTAAAACTCATAAAAGAAAACAGACCGAGATTCTAACAATAATTGTTTTGGATTCTAATGCGTTAGTAAAAGTCCCTTATAATAGTTTTTCTTACATATCTTCCATGATGACAGTTACAATTTTACCTCTTCTTCTCCAAATATTATAAAAATGTCCCCCGTCGCGTCTGTCTCCTCGCGATAAACTCAAAAAGCACTGGACGGATCTTTTCACAGTTTTCAGAGGGCTCAGATAGGACTTCGGTCGTGTTTGTGGTTGTACGTGGATGTCTATAGGCTGCGAATACTTACTATTAGGTAGTTTGCATGCTCATTTGCTATTCTTCTCACAAAAAAAATCTTCTATTATAAAACAAAGTTCGTAATAAGCTCAAAATGTACTGGACGGATTTTCTCAGTTTTTAACAACAGGTACAGTGATTCCTAAGAAAGATTTCGGTTCATTTTAAGTTATTTTTTTTTTGTAAATTGGACGGGAAATTAAATACTTAAATTCAATTTAGTAATTCAGTCGTCGTTTGTAACAGATGTTTTTAATTGTTAGTATTTGCAACTAGGTAATGACTGGATGCATGTGTGAAAGAAAATAATGTAAGTAAATATAAACTCTATTACCCGAGCGAAGCTGGGCCGATTTATCTTTGTAAGCAAATATTACGCGATACAAAGTTCGGTTACAATGAGTTTAGTGTAAACGTAATTTACCCGAGTGCATGGCTGTGTTTACCTAAACATGGCAGCTTATTTGAGCTTTAAGCAGCTTTCAAGGGGTAATTGATGTTGAAAGCTTCTTATACATAGATGCGTAGGTTATAAGGATAATATTTACAACTAGTGCTGCCCGTGACCTCATTCATTAACCCTCGGTTTTGGATTTTTGATTTTCCATTTGCAAAAAGTTTTTTTTTTACTGTGAAAGAGTAAGAAACGGGCATGCAGGCCACCTGATGTTAAGTGGTCCCTGCAGCTCATGGACAACCACGTCCAATCTCAAATGGATCTATTTAAGTTCTATTTAAGGATGGATGTGGATGCATTCCTACTCGTGAGGACTGAGATGGTCGCCTCCAACAATGTGTATCCGGCAACCACACCTCCCCAACCGAAACACAATACACGAAGAATATGTTGCTTTACGGCGGGTTATGAGGGTGGCGGTGCCGCCGCCCCGGGCGAGTTCTAACGGCTCTATCACCTTTCACCAACAAAAAATAGAGAAGGTCTAATTACCTGTAAACAATACCCCTCTTGTGCAGAAACTTAAGACCTGAAACTATCTCTGCTGCGTAAAACCTCGCCCGTGCTTCTGGGAATCGCCCACTTTGTTGAATATGGAACATCAAGTCTCCACCATTCAAATACTCCATTACGAAGAATAAATGAGACTGGAACAAGTAAGAATACATTTACATACGCATATGCGACATTTCTTTAGCGGATTCTTTAAGATAACTTTAAATATGAATTCAAGTCAAAACAAGCGATGTTTTAGAAAGTTTGTGTACTTTCGGGGTTTGACTAGGTAGATACCTAAAATAAAGATGAATTTTCATTTGTATTCTAAGTATGTGCGATTGTGTCTTCGTCCCAGTGTGTACCTTTGTGAGTGGAGAAAGTATTATTTATTACATACATAATGAAGTAACTACCTTCTGTCGCTCTCAGCAGAGTTGACTTTTTTTTCTCGTAAGGTTATAAATCTTTGTAACGTGGATGAAGTATAGTGTGTTTAGTGTAACTACACTAAACACACTATACTTCATCCACTAGAAACTTACATCATTCTAACTAGAAACTTACGTCTGTCTGAAAGGTGGCAAACAAATGGCAAAGATATGGATGATTGGTGCCGAGGGCGAGGACCTTGCGCTCTATTAGTGTACACTCTACGTCGTCATCTTCTAGTACTACGTCTTTCTTTAGACATTTCACTGCATAGTAATATTCAGTGTCCCGCAGCTCCGCTAGTAATACCTGAAAATACATAACATTCAAGTAGCTGTAAATAAAATAGATTTTTAAAACCTTGTGTGGTCATTTGGCATAGCTGCCAATAACGATATTTATATAATTATCTTTCTAATTGTTATAAACTCAATTTCACACGTTCGGGTAACAAATAATTAGAGAATTCTCTAAACTGTATTAAACTTTTAAATCCGCTTCACTAGCTAATAGCTCTTTGTCCAAAACTATTGTTGAGAGGACGTGCTGGAGTGTGCTTTGGAAAATATACTTTTTTTATCTACTGGTGCTGTGCGTATAGTCTCACAACTATACTAGGATAACATCGTAATATGGAATATTTTATTCCGTATAGCCCTGATGAGTATAATTAGATCTTGTCGATTTTTTCTTTTCCGAAAATATCTTTCTGACTTTACAGATAATGTTTAAAATTTCGTAGTTATTGTTTACGTAGATAATGTTTATTGAAAAAACAAAATACTATTATGACTACCGCTTAAAATAATTTAGTACATAAAGATCCGAAATATGGTGGTCGACCTGATTGGATCCAATTCGAAGCGCACGAATAACCTGGATCTGATTTATCTGTACTAAATTCTTATCCCTTATTACACCCACGGCCATTTCATTCCTTTAACATGTTCAAACAAACATTATGATTTATAAGCACACCGAGCGACAGTCTCCTACATAGTTTTTATTTTATCACTGCCATATTGCTGCTTTCTCTATATTCTTGGCTGCAAGTCAAAGGCAATTGGGCCAGCTGTCATAAAACCAGGAAGGAATAGCTTGGCATATTACATAATGGACATATTAATTTTGAATAACCGTTAATTAGGCGAATTAGATGCACTATTTCGTATGCGCTTTCGTCATCTATAAACACGTGAAGGTAATTTTAACTGCACAAAAATAGATTTGTGGGCGATGTTTTATTGTTTATTTCGACGTAATGACAGCGGATGATAAAGAGCACAATAATTCGTTACGATATTAATATATTGTAATAAGTGTTAGGATAGTTGTTTTAAATGATATATGTTTTAAGTGATGAGTAAACTTTTATAAGACCTAGAGTAATATCTTAAGTTATATATATCCAAATCAATTAAAAGTTATATATCCACCCAAGAACTAAACAATTCAAGAAGAGAAAAAACTAGTTTCGGATATTTGATAATACAATGAATAAAACAGGAAAATGTATTAATTTACTGTCTTAGGTATCCTCACAATATTATAAATCTATTGATTTTGTGCTTTCGAATCGGTTGATTTTGCATTTTTTATAGTTTGTTTTATGGTTGTTTCCACCTCATAACTAGTTGCATTTCGGAGTAAACGGAGCGGTTATCATATCGATTCATGCTGATATATTTTTGTCATTCGTACAATTTTGTCATTCGCCTATTTCCTCGGCGAGGACCCAACGCGTGCAGGTCTAGGTAATAAGTCCTTAATGAACTAGAATCATTTTTATTTTGTTATTTGCATGTTAAATGGCCATGGTATAAAAAAATAATAGATGCTATTGCATTCCTATTTTATTACATTTTGTATGTCACATCACACCATAACATGCATGGACTAAGTATAGACCTTCTCACATAAAGAAGACGTATATTACATACACACTATAGTAGCACGTGTTTTCTGACGTTTAAAATGTGGCTTGTGATGTCAACACCAAGAATAGCTTGTAAGTTGTTACAAATATTGGCATAACAGGTGAACCAGGGTGCTCTATTGCAAGTGGCAGTTTGCCATTACAAATATCTAAGGTTAGAGTCAATATGGGAATTGTGATACAGTTTATGGAATAATGTCATGTCAAAATGCATAGGATTTTATTTTAAAAAAAGGTTTTCAGCTCTGCGTGTAAATATTATAACACTCTTTGGTACAAATGTTGCACAAGATTTGACGTGTACGACATTTGGCAATAACGTAGGACGTTGCCAAAAATCATGACAGGTCATTTGAAGTATACCTTTGTGGGACTTTGCTTGCTATTGCTCAACTTTACAAACATATCCAAATACTAGTAAACAAACTCTTTTTTACTAGTATTTGGATATGTTTGTAAAGTTGATATTTTAGATAAATCTAAATCTAAACCTAAACCTATAATTTATCCAAACAAAAACAAAAAAATACAACGGCCTCGTGTTGCATTGTATTTTGCGGTAATGCTGATTACGCTGTAAACTTAAAGTTTGTGTGAAACTCTTACTTTCCTAGCATCATTCTACATATTGTTTTACGTTGCTAATTATAGTGTCGTATATCCTAACTAGAGTTCGTTAAGTTCATCGTACTCTCCGCAACACATTATAAATATAATTTGACATTTCTTACTCTCGGAAGCTACGGCCGCGTCATATGTAACGATAAATTTATCTTTCGCTGGCAGCACGGCTCTCACGACTTTACAAGTCTCAACACGCAAATCAAATTAATTTCATTTAATATTATTTCCTCCATTTAATGAACATATTTGCGTATCAAAAGCTTAATCAATTTGTTTAATGTGCTTTAAATCTGTTATCACACGAACGACTAAGAACAGAAAAATGTTTTCAATTTAACTTGTGGGTACTTTCTAGTACATCAAGGACCATTTGGATAATTACTTGTTTTGAGAAAGGGTTGGCAGAGACAGTGGTCATATACTATATTTCTTGAATGAAATTGACCCGGTTATTCTTTTGCAAAAAGTATTTATATTTGCTTTGTCTTTGAATCTCTCAGTTTCATTCGATGGTACGATACGTTTTCATATGACGAAGTATTGATAAGTTCAATAAAAATCATTTCCCTTTCAACAGACTTCAAAAAAAAAAGGTTAATGTAGTTGGTTTTATTACTGTTCTTATTGCCGTTTGGAAGAACAAGATCAGACAAAATAATAAATCTTTAAGCACTAAAAACATATGTATTACTTTGTAGAATAGTATTCGCTTATATAAATTATATTTTCAATGTAAACGTTGGCGTGGAAAGATGTAGGTAGACTTATCTACTTAGTAGGTGGCCTATGTGGTATTATGTACGTACGTATTTCAAATAATTTAATTGTATATGATTTTATTGCTACATAATTTATTAAATTATATAGGGCAATGCTGAAATATAAAGGATTTAAACAATACGTTTCTAAAATTAGTCTTTGTCGAGCTGAGATGTTTTGGAGCTATATTAACGTGAAAATGTAAAATAATATAATTACTTATATAATTTATACAATAATTACAAAAAAAATTACAATGTTACAAATTCATTTTGCAATAAAAAAATACAACTCAACATGTAGTATTAATTTTAAACGATGTAGAACTTGAAAAATTCTGTCACTATATTTTTTTTTAAGTTTGTAAATTTGAGTTCAATAATATCTTCCTACTTTCCACTGTTAAATCATGTATTAGTCCTGTCTTATTGTCTACTCGTTACGCACAAACGAACTCAAATTCATGAAATTAATATAATCACAATAAACAGTTATTATTTAAATGGTGTTATTAAAATATGTAAGAAATAATAAATACATTTAAATATCCGTTTCCCGTGACCATATGCTATAAAAAAATACCAACAATCAATACCTCTGTATATTAGGATTATTAATATTACTAATATACTACTGACAGATTTGAATGTAACCATCTAACCATAAACTAGAGCATCCTAAATTTAGTTCTGGAAAATTCCGTGATGCATTAGTGTTGACAAAATATAGGGACGTTAAGGTACTTTAATAGTAGAACACGTATGTTTATGCGCCAATATGACACTTGAAATTATTATCGCTTTCTACAAGCGTTATAACGGTAAGCATTATGTCTCAGAAAATGCGAATTTGTCACAGGTACTTTACAGCTCTGTCTCTCAACGACTCAATACTCATCTCCAATCTCTTGAAGACAACATGCCGGCTCTAACATGTTATTTGTAGGTAGGTGAGTTTTTTTCTTGGCAAATTCCCTTGTTTCATGTATTTTTAGGTTGTGTTCGCGCATATTTGTGCATTTTGATTGTTAGAAAACATTTCAAGGCGAAATTAGCGAAAATTAAGTCGGCAAAGAATTTAACGATTGTTATCAACATAAAGTTTTACAAAGGTGTTGGCAAATAAATGCAATTAGATTTAATTATATTTATTTTAGACTGACACAATGTACAAAACAAATTAAAAGTCAATATGTTTTATGAACGTTGTTGAATTTTGTTGGATTAGATCATCATAGAATGTTTTATATAAATATTTACATATTAGTGTTGATCTTTTTTTTCTTTTTTTTATGTGAGAAGAGAAGCAAACGAGCATGCAAACTACCTGACGTTAAGTAGTCTCAGCCCATAAATATCCACGTACAACCACAAACACGACTGAAACCCTGTCTGAGCTCGTACTATGTAAATAAGTTGCTACTCCTGAAGACTAAGATGGTCGCCTCCCTTTAAAGTGTTTAATTTTATATTTAAATACAAATGCAAAATAGTACCTAAACTTAATCGCCATGGTATGGAAATAGTTATTTACCTTTACTTATTTTACTTTAAGGTAAAATCGATGTAATCTTTATAATTCCACAAGGTAAATAGGTATAATAAGATTATATTTCGTCAAATTTTTCCTCCTTTGGAGACCGTCCATGATCTGACAGAGAAGTATTTTATTTAAATTAATATATTTAACACGTTATACACTCAGGTACCTGCATATTTTTTGTGAATTAATTTATAATGAACTACTACAACGTACAAATTTACTGGAGTATCTATATAAATGTATATAAAACAAAAACCATTGTTTGAAAACACGATTATTAAACAGTTCTACCTTAAAAGAGGAAAACTTCTACTTTCCTCAAATTGCCCAGAACGCTAAAGGTATTACACAGAATTGAAATTTTAAATGATATATCAAATAAATTGTATACTCAATAATCTCACAATAGCATTCATTAGGTACTCTCATTAGTGACGCTATGTAAAAATACATAAAGTAGGGAGGGAGGATTTAGAATATTTTACAATTCAATTTATTTTATGGGTGAACATTGTTTCTAAAACATCGAAAATGTTAAGATTTTCCTCTTTTATATTGAAGATGGAACCAAGCGCGTTGGTATATTTTTGTTTCCAATAGCGCGTATTTTCTTTATCGTCAGGAAAACCCGGAACGGGTACCTTTCGCCAAAGGACCAACGGAATGTTATGTCGGACTCCAAACGACTAAAAATCTGAAGGGTTCAACGCTCACAACGGCGAAGTCCTGCGACTTCCAATAGCGCGTATCATAGTTCTAGTTCGAACATTTCCTATGTTTTACAATCATTGCCAACAATTTCATGTGATATAACTGTTGAATTCATAA
Source organism: Phocides pigmalion okeechobee (assembly GCA_018251015.1). Lineage (NCBI taxonomy): Eukaryota > Metazoa > Arthropoda > Insecta > Lepidoptera > Hesperiidae > Phocides > Phocides pigmalion. The sequence continues at coordinate 2,788 of DWON01009051.1, read as the reverse complement.
TATTTTTTATTTTGTTTTATTTTTATCGGCTATAAATTTTCATATCCGCACTGCCAGCCTAATGCCATTAGATTTGTAACTAACTAGTCGGCGCTCACACCTTCGTTCGCCAGCCAGGAAAAACAAATAGCGTTGCGCAGGTGCTTATTAAAGCTCACTAATGCTTGCCTACTGTTCGAAATTCGAACGTATTTTATTCGATTTTTAAAGTTTCAACGTTATATAATTTCTTTCGCCGATGACTATTACCCCTCTATAAATAATGCGTTTATTTTTTATTTTTCTCTAGTACTTATGTCAACTGTAAGCATATACAAATAATTTAACATACATCCTCATACTAACTACTATATACTGTATTTTCTATGACTCATACTGATATCCATTTGGTATTAACAGTATGAACGTAAACCATAAATGATTTATGTATGGTATATAAACTTTTCCATACAAACTTTTATATTATGCCTAATCTCTAACTCCACCATGCGAGCAATATATTTAAAAAGGGATATAAAATTCTCTATTCTACTATGATTTCAATTTTGAAGACCAATCTTCAAATGCTTTTACTTTCATAACACTTTTTTGTCTGTTGATTATGGTGATATCTATAAAGACTTTAGTTTTAAATTATAATTTTTTTAACGATTTCAGAAAATAAAAATCTGTTCCAAATTTAATAACTTGAAATTCAAATATTTCATTGCATTATAAGGTATAGATATACACAATGTGACATCAGATCTCTAATCGATTATTTTTAAATACGATTGGGATTTTTTTTCGCCTGATGGGAAACGAAATGGTTGTATAGTATTTGGTATTCGTATTCCGTAAACATAACATTCATACAGGGCAGTTTATTTCAGCAGATGCCAGCTTCAGACTTAGTCAGTTACGTCTTTGTCTGGCACTCGACTACACTTTAGAGCACAACTGGGTCAACGACAGAAAACAATACATGAAATAGGTATATTGGAAAGATATTTGTTTTCAATTCGCAAGTAGTTTCGTAGAAATGCGAAGGTTATTTTAAAAGACGTAAACTATTTTAAAATGCCTACATAAATATGTATGAACTGGCAATTCTATTGGCTATCCATAATATTGAGACATTTCTCATGTTTAAATAATGTTAGCACATTGTGACGGCGCCATTTTGTTTTGTATAATTATTATAAAAGTAACTAACACAAAATACGTTGTAACTTTTAGAAAATAATTTAAACACAGAGCTTTTAATGAGTACGTTTTAAGGAGAAGGGTATGTACATCCCTCACATCCATTTATAGTGTGGAACACATTTTGCGTTTCAGTGGAAAAAGTAACTTGCCGACTCACTTATCACTTATCCTGTTATATATAGTCCTGACTTAAGACGATAAACATCTACCTAACAAACTAACCATCAGGTGAAATTCATATGAAATTGCTACATCAATAAAAAAAGGTGCTCCCTAAACTTTGACATTACGCCGCATGTGCACGGACACCCTGTACTCTTTAAGTTTTTATTATAATACATTTTAAGGCATTCAATGTAATATTTAAGGTTATAGAAAAATTAGGAACATCAGAATATTTTCCATTTGCTTGGAGTAATGTAATGAACACTTTGCCTGTTTTGAAATAGAATCAATGAAATAGGACAGATGAGGTACCTAAAATAACAGATTAAATTAAAAATAAACGTTAGTCATCGTTAATATTTATTTTGTTGTTGTTCTATAATCGTAAAATTAATAGTAAAATTCGTATAGATAACAAATGTCACTCAACAAAACATTAGTGTTTATTTTACAAAGCGATCATAATAAAGCTGCGAAAGGCGGTAGAGCGATGTGCGTCTGAACGGATTGCTTATTTTTATCCTCTACATTCAAATTAGAAAGTATTGTTCATTTTGTAGTCGTGACGCAGGTGGGTGGAAGTGGATAAAAACAGATTGCTGTAATGTTCGAGCAACTGTGCTACTTTTATATACATCTTACATGAGTTGCTGCATGTAGCAGTTATTCCTATGCGTGATAACTGCTAATTAAAGTCAAAAATATAAATAATACCTAGATATGTTACATTTAAAAATTCCATGATATATTAAATACGTTCGTAAACATTCTGTAGATATTGAAAAGGCCGATAAACAAGCTGAAGTAGGTGAAAATGTAGTAGTTTAAAGTATTTTTTGATAAGTCAGAGTTATTCAAGAGTTAACAAACAAATGTGACTTACCTTTCCAAAGCTGCCCTTTCCTAGTACTTTTATGAATTGGAAATCTTCAATTGTGTATTTCCTGAAGCGAGGAATAGTTCGCGCTGGCGGAGTGAATCTTCCGGTTTTCCATAGTCCATAGACGGTCGATTGCTCTGTAAATATTTATAATATTATTGAAATGTCTATAAAGCAACAAAGGCTATTAATTTAGATAGTTTCTTTTTATTATTTCTTTTTATGTTTGTACATCTATATTTTTCGTGCAAGTTTAGAAAATTTCCTATTTAATCACACATAACTGCTATAAATACTAGTAAAGTTCTTCTTTGATGTCGTTTTCGCAGCATCGTGTTATTTCTGGGCATGTTTTTATGATCTGTTTTGAAACACAGATATCCCGAAGGATCTCCTTGAAAGTAGAGCTATGCACACATGCATGTAGCCTAATTTGTATTTAATCATTAGGCATGTCGATTCACTTGAAAAAAAATCTATCTCTGACTCGATTCGAATCGAACATACTAGAATCGATTCTCGATTAAATCGAGCATTAAAAGATCGATTTTCGAT
>DWON01009050.1:0-11687 GCA_018251015.1 Phocides pigmalion okeechobee | reverse complement strand
GGGGGGGGGTAGTTTACTAAAAGAAACCAGTTGGAGGGAGGGGGAGGAACCGGGGGGGGGGGGGGGGGGGGGAGGGAGTCGGTAGAAGTAAGAAGAATGAAGAGAAAGACGCAAATGCACGGCATGCAAAAAGTTTATTTTCCTTGAAAATAATCTGTGAACAACAATATTTACGCTCTCGTGACATATGGTACAAATGACAACTTTCAATTTCCATAAAAAAAACTAAATCCTTATACCTATTTCAATACAATTAGAGTAAGAATACAATAGATAGAGAAGACAAGAAGGACTCACGGACGCCTGGGGAGAAAAGACTGCCGTCGACCGACTGCCTTCCAAAACGTTCGAAATTCAAGTTATCAATGTACATAACTTTATAGTGAATATATAATAACAACGAATACTTAGCCTAAAAACGTTACAATTTTGTACATTCTTCTTAAATATAACTTTCTTCAAAGCGATCAATACAAAGAAACACGAAGATAGAAGGGAGAATTACAGCGTCCGTTGTTACGTTTAATCCGACGTAAGTGTACATTATACATATAGTGTTGTACGACCTTTACAAATACATAAAAATACATTCATTTAGTGTACGTCAAAGTACACAAAGTAAAATGCTCTTAAGAACAATAGGTTACTTACATGCAATTTCGAGATGAAAAACGAGAAGAACAAGTGTAACAAAATTTAACGCAAGTAAGTAGTTAGGGGGCGATCCCCGGGACGGAGCGCGCGGTACTCGTCGTGTGCGGCGCGCGGCCCGCGCTCTGCCCGCGCGCGGCCCGCTGCGGGGCGGGGGTAGCGGCCGCGGAACACGGGACAGTGCCCCTAATAAAACCCTATACATATAAAATTACGTAGCAGAGTGCGGGCCGCGCTGGCTTATTCGCTAAATTTTACACACCATAATTTAGAACAATATAACACTTGAATGTAGGTGAAGCTTAACCTAAGAGTTTAAAATGGAACTAGACTAGATAGATGAGGTGCGATGAGGCTTATCTAAATGCGACCACCTACTGAGGTAGCGTTACGTAGTTGGCACCGGTCGGGTTGTACGAGGCTCGTTCATCGAATATACAAATAGGTACAAGTTTTACCTACATCTTAAAAAATAGTCACTCTGATCGTTCACTTATCACTTATAAACTAAGTTTAATTAGGTATAATTATAAATAAATACAAGATTAAATCAAAATGTTTACAAATTCGATTTGATAGTTACAGTACAATACTCGATGCTTATAAATATACGAATATAATAGACTTTAGCATAGCGAAGAAGAAAATGTTTAGGTATATTACATAGAGTAAATTAAATACATAGTGGTATTCGCTCAGGTTCCGGCCATGGATGTGTAGCGAAGAATTAATTGTAAGGGCGTGAAAAGAGAAGTATGTTGCATTTTTTGTTTGGGCATCTTAAAAACTTCTTGATGTTTTACAAACTTTCATGACCGGCACCTTCGCGGTATTACAACGTTCATCGTAAACAATATGTACACCGTAAGAACGTCAAGAAAGGCGACGAAGGCGAGCGAGCGAAACGGCCGCCGCGGCCAAAATCACTTTGTACAAGTCCGCAACACTTAATGCTAGATTCGGTAATGTCTCGCAGGCGCACTTGTTAGGAACGTACACATATTACACTTTACAGACGGCGCTCGCGGCTCGCGGCGGCGGGCGACGCGCGGGCGCTCACGAGGCGCGCGCGGCCGGCGCCCAGCTGCGGCCCTCCTGCGCACACCCACCCGCCCCACGTTAGTACTCCGCACACCGCCACCTTTGGCCGACGCACCCGCGGACATCGCTCGCTTTTCCAACCGGCGAATGATGTACGTAGGGGCGTCTTTTGTTAATTGAATTATTCATGCAAATTATCACAAATAATTATGGTTGTTATTCTACGAGGTAAGTTAGTTAACGGAACGTGTTGTGCGTCGGTATTGTGTTTTCGTGTGTGTATTTGAGTGTATGTGCGCTGCACACTCACCCGCAGCCCCGGTTCGCCTGGTTCGCCCGGCAGGCCCACTGGTCCCTGCACGTAGACAATCACGATACATAAAATTATTATTTTTAATTTATTTAAATCTCTCCAACATTTTTCTTATCTATTTGTGAAACTTTCATCGCGCTTATCTCAAAAGTACACAACAATTCTGCTGCAGGGCATGTGCCAAGTGCAAATTAGTAGACTTCACACATCTTTGAGAAATGTATGGAGAATTCTCAAGTAAGCAGATTCTTCACGATGTTTTCGAGAAGGTTCTTCACGAGGTTGAGTAGTTATGGTACCAGATCATTAAAAGCCAAGCAATTAGGGAAAAGAGATACTTACAGGTAAACCCATGGGTCCGGCATCCCCTTTCTCGCCCCTCTCTCCCTGTATTAGAGAATATGCTACGTTTAGTTCGCTCGCACGATTAAAAGTTTTTATCTCTTTTACATGCCCTTTATCCAGACCCTTGAGAACGTCTTAAATTTTTTGCAAACATTTGATTTGCCAGATTATCCTACGACATACATACATACATACATATGTCGTTCATATTTCGCATGAATTTGTGTTCATTTTAAATTTTTATATCTGTGACAAAAACTTGTACCGTTGTTTGAATAACCGATAAAACATTGCGTTTTCTATTAAATAATCTACCAGCTTGGGCCGATATGTTGTTCTTACAATTATTTTATTTTTTATAAATGTATAAAGTTGCAAGCATTCAGAAAGTGGGATTTTCTCACCCACGGAAGACCAATGAAAATTTTGAAATTTGACTACCAGTTTAGTGCTTAACAACGGTCTCTGCGTTACTACTATACTACATATACTAAGTGGTTTTGTAAAAAATGTATTTTGGGTATTTCTATGTTCCGTATAATGTGTAGCGCCGTGCGGGATGTTTCGCTGAGTGAATGTGAGTTGGTGTTTGTGTATACTCGCCATCTTGCCGCGCGCGCCGGGCTCGCCCTTGTCGCCCTTGATGCCGGGCGGGCCCGCCACGCCGGGCGGCCCCACAGCGCCGGGTGCGCCAGGCGGGCCCATCATCTGCAACCGACATTCATCGAAATCACCACTAGAAAATACTATTCATTTGAGATACGTCTTAGTCCCCCGCTTGGTAGAACCCTCCAGCGTCCGGTGGCATTTCTGCTACATTTATGTGTAACTTGTCATAAAACGCTGTTGTGTTCCAAGTTTGTAAGATGTGGTAAGATAGAATCTTACATACAGTGTTTTTAAAGAGTTTTAACTACGTCTTTCGTCACTTCAGCAGACAGCTGACTGGAGCGAAGATCTCCGTGTCCCCTCTCCTAGATGAACAGAGAAGACGGGTCCACGAAGCCGAGGAACTATTCTCCGACCATCTGAAAGTTGGAGAATGTGATTGTCCTCCCGAAGCCAGGGAAGAACCGCCGTCACCCGGCCGACTACCGTTTCATAACGTTGCTCTCGACCACGAGACTTTGCGAGCGGCTGACTTTGAAACGATTGCACCCGTTCCTTAATATAAGGTTCGTTTTTCGCGCCGGCCACTCTATGACGCTGTAGCTGACGCGAGTGATCCATTATCTTTCATCCGAGCTCAATAGCGGGCGGCACACCGTGGGGTTTTTTCGATATAGAGAAGGCGTGTTTGATTGTGTGTAGCACAATGATAGCGAGGGCGTTTAATGGTCTCGTTTTTATGCGGGCTGGAGGTCTACGTATCGGGCGAGGACAAGGTCTCAAACCCCAAGTCAATATGTGCGATGGTTGCCAGGGCTGTCACCTCTAAGACTTGGTGTAAGACGTTATGCTCGCATTGTTCACGGATGACAACGCTTACTTGGCTTCGTCCCGTCGATACTACTTAGCTGCGTCTAGGATGCAGCATATGCTCGACCTTTTAACTGTATGGCTGAATAAGCGCCGCATAGTCGTCAATGTCGGTAAGATGGTCGCAATACTTTTTAGCCGCAAGCATATCATGCTGCCTCTGCCGAGGTTCCGTAACACGGACATAGCTTGCGAGCCGCTAGTTACGTAACTTGGATGCAACATCGATCGCTCGTTGCATGTGATCCCGCAGGTGGAGCACGCCCTCCGCCAGGCCCGAGCGCCCCAAGCGATGCTCAGACCGATGTTGACATCTAGGCTACTGTTACGAGCGAAACTAGGCACCTACTCGTACAAGATTTATGTTCGTTCACGACTTACCTACTGCTTTGGTATTTAGGTCACAGCGCAAGCGTCTACAGGCGCAGCAGAACCTGGCTCTACGTGCGATCGTGGAAGCCGGTTACAACATTCATAACGATGTGGTAGCACGCGATCTCTGAGTGGAAACCCGGGATGAGTTTGTGACCGGGCTGGCGCGCCGTATGTTGGAGCGTGCCGACCAGCGGTCGTTCTCTCATCACAGGGATATCACGCTCCTACACGATCGACCCACCGTCGGCAGGCCGCTCCCGCGAAAGCTGCTGGGCTAGGTAGAGTCCTCTGAAAACCGGCGGGACGACCGCAAGCTCGTTGGACGGTTGACCACCAGAATTCGTACCGCCGACTAAACAATGGGATCGGCGGAAGGCCGCGCTGGCAGTCCCGCAGCTTTCCCGCTACATCGTTATATAAATTTTTTAAATCAATGTAGCAGTGTTTGCCTCCTCGAGCAAAATCCCGGGTAAAGAGGAAACCGTCGAGGCCCGAAACATCCTTATCCGTCTCCTCCCCCGTGAGATCAGGGATAGTACCGCTGGGTATGAGTAGCAGAATAGGTGTACGACGTACCCCTTTTCGTTCGTAAGTACGTCTTTAGGAAAGACAAGGCGTTGCCCACTATCCATCAGATCGAATACGTACCTACTTGTTTGCTCCTACCTCGTGTTTGAAAATCGATTTATATTGACGCAAACCAGATCAATATTTTTTGGATTAGTCATTTATAATATTTAAATAAAAAAAAAACGTATAATGCATTATTCGGTTACTAACTGACTTCATTATGATTTCAGCCGTTCAGGGCACTACACATCTGGTCAAGTTTTCGATTTGAATGGCCATTTGTACAGCATATACAATTCATGAGCCTTAACACAATACGATAGTTGAAAGTGGTCGAGAAATTCGGCGCTCAGCAGATTGTCCCGCTTGCAGCATCAGGTTAAATTTATCATGTAATTTTAAGGTTGAAATGGAAAATTGACATCAATCGTAGCTTGCATTTGTTTCATAATATATGAAAAAATTGGAAAATCATTTAAAATAAAAATGTCCACCCCCTTGAGAGTTACGATGCCACAATCATACATCACAAGCATATTTTTTAACGATGTGTGGTCCAAACGAGTGTTCTCATACGGTTCCGATTTTGCTGCAAGAAAAAAAGTATTGCATTAAAATGTTAATGTTCAACTCACCATTTCATGCCCGTACAACTCGTACCCGGTTCCATCTCCCTGCAAGTTCAACAGTGGGCATAAAGATTAACAATTCATAGACTATTTATGTTGATAGCTTAATAATAAAATAGCTTAATAATATGCTACATAATGAAAGTCTTTAATAGTTTTGTCACGATTAGAAAACTCTACCATAGACTTGGCTATTAATACCCAGCCCCGTCTATCAAGCCGAGGTCTTATAAACTAGGAAAGCCAAGAATGTAGGAGCTAGTTTGTTGCATATTTTTAACGACGTTTAAAATATTCTAGTCACGTGAGAGTTGACAGTTACCTGTCTCCGCCTCAGCTTCCTGTACTTCTGGTACAGCCGCACCACACCGCGCCACGTCGCACCGCGTCACGCAAAGCCGCCGCATGACCCGCACCGTATGTCACGCCACGTGTCGCCACACCGCGCCATAATGCGTTACAGCCCAACACCGGACAACATCGCGCACCACACCAAGAACACAAACAGAAGCGATACGTTACTTTAAAACATTTGCATATCATCCAATTTTTCTCAATATGCAGACGAATGCATTGATACTATGTAATAAATTGTCAAGATCAGATTAATAAGTGAAAATAATCTAGTTTTTCAGAAAAAATAAGATAAGTAGTCTAACTGGAATATTACCTTGTTTTATTGATTGACTCGATGAGGGCCCGGCCGTGTTCCCATATAATTGTTAAGGAGTTTTTAATATGTGGTAATATTTTGACGTTTTTGGGGTTCAATGAACATTAAATAAATAAATGCATTACCGAGTCTCCCTTATCGCCCTTCTCGCCCTTGAGGCCGGGGTACCCGGGCGGGCCAGGCAGGCCCGGCGCGCCCAGCATGCCGGGCGAGCCCATGTCGCCGTAGTCGCCCTTCTCGCCTTTCGGTCCCAGTTCTCCCTGATGCAAAATACTCATATGTTAACGAATGTACTATCTGAAAATTGAGTACCTAATTTGAATGGGGTAAGGAATGTAGGAACGGTACGTATGTACGTACGTAAGGAAAGGTACGTATTAACGACTAATATCCGACTAAAATTCTTCTTTCATATATTAATTGGGGAATCGGTGTTAAGTCGTTTAACGTACAGCATGTTACACTAAGTGTATGCAATCGATGGCGCGTAGTCAGGTAGTCAGGTATTACGTACCGGCTTGCCGGGCGGGCCGGGCACGCCGGGCTCGCCGCCGCGTCCGTCGGCGCCGGGCGGGCCGCGCGGGCCCGCTGCTCCCGCCGCACCTGAATGTCGCGTTACATGTTAGCTTGTATAATATATCGCACTTAATAGATTAAGGAACATTAGGTATTTTGAATTATAAATACACATTAAATATATATGTATAAGAAATAATAGTGAATGATATGAGAATAGTAAGTACGTGTTTACTAATTTAGATTGTCCACGGTTGTTGACTATTTTTCGACTGCAATAAAATTTTATACAAATTCACAATATATAACCTAAGACTAATTAGAACCAGATAAGCAAAAATAAAGCACTACAAGCCAAAAATATAAGTTACCTGCAGTGTGTTACGGGATGATCCCGCACTTGGTGGCTGGCGGGGGGCGGCCGCCTGGGCGCCGCGGCACTAACCGTTAGTCGTCACTTGTACCGTAAGCACAAAATCTACGCCGTAATGAAAACGTTAAATGTGTAAAAATCCATGCGACCATGCTACATGCACGTGCAATAAAGCAAAAGACATATGTAGTGAGAGAGAGTAAGCTAGAATAAAATGAACAAAAATCATTTGCAGAGATTTTTCGTCAGCCGTATGTTTAAGAAGAATCTTTTTGACGTTTGGACAGAGTATTTGAAAAAATCAACTTATTAAAAGTATAATGGTTCACAATTTAAAAATATTTGTGATCTAGTTCAGATGAAGAGTATCCCGATCCAAACATAAAAGAAGAAGAGACGCGTGCACGTTGAAAATCCGTAGAGAGAACTGACTTAGAGTTTGAAGAGCTCAGTCGAAGGATGTATGACTGGAATAAACTGCGCGCGGACCGAACATGGGTATATTCGAACCGAATCAAGTTACGCATGTTAAGCGTCATATACCGGTAACGGAACGGTAAAACTGCATATGTTTTCCATCTATGTCGAATGAAATTCGGTCCACGGCAGCATGAGAACTATGGGGACAGTGGGGAGGCGGGACAGGAGCGAGCAGCTGGCGCCGGTACCCGCTTGCCGCGCTTGCCGCGTGCGCCGCGCTCGCCGGGCGGCCCCGGCGCTCCTGCCGCGCCGCGCTCGCCGCGCCCCCCTTCTGCGCCTTCAACATACGCCGCCGTCAACACCACCACCGCACACACGTACACAGACACACACACACGTACCTGTGTCACGTACTGTCTCCTCGACTAATTTTTCATACATCAATATGTTAATAAGCTCTTCGATTTAAATTAACGTTTCTCAAAAACCAGTATTGTGATTTCCATTCTGACATAAACAGTACATAATTCAAAACTGTCTGTGTGCAATTTTAAAGCTTTGATTTTGATTAGCAAATAAAAAAAATAACTACTGAAAATCAAATTCAGACGCATCCAGGACAGGCGGACGTTTATTGTAATTTTTAAAGTAATATGTTCTACCGGTCCTAGCCACACCATCTGACTACTTTTACATTGAAGCAGATAAGTTAGCATTATTTTTAATTTACTCAAAACAGGTGTGTGCTGCAAGCCCAACCGTGTAATTAGCGTTTAGTTATCAGCCGTTGTTGTTATTCAGACTCCGGCCTTATCCGGATTGTTTAGACAGTCGGCTGAGACGTGCCAGAATACCTACAAAGTGAAAGCCAGCGCTTACCGGGCGGGCCGGGCGGTCCAGGCGGACCTTCGATGATACCGGTAGGGAACGCGTCACCCTTTAACGTTGTAGTGAAACCACGCTCGCCCTTGTCACCCTTGTCGCCCTGAAATTGAACACGTTGTCACAAATTACTATGTGGAAATAAGACGTTAGTTGAATATATATTTACATAAATTATAAATTTCACTTATCACTACATTTATAGGCTGTTTGTTAAGCCTTTTATTGAATATAATATCAATTTGATGACGGTGCCTAGTTCTGGAATGAAAGTGGTGGAACTATTCGAGATTCGAGGGCGGACCACCATTATCAATTTTGTTTATTCTAGCAGAATACCTTGTGTCCTATAGGTCCGGGTGGACCTATAGGGCCGAGGGGGCCGGGCGGGCCGGGCGGCCCCGCGGCGCCCGCTGGGCCCGTGGTGCCGGGCGGTCCCGTGCGACCCTCGTTGCCCGGCGAGCCTTCGGCGCCTGCGGGTCCCGGCGGCCCCGGCGGTCCTGGCTCTCCCGGTTCCCCCTAAACACACAAATTTTCTGTCATACCTCTGTAATAATAGTTAATGTTATAAAATATATTATGTAATTATTATTTGGACATATTCAATTGCAACTTACTCGATATAATATGTATTTATACATAAAGACCACGTGAGATAATTCTAACTAAAGCAATCGTGCCGAAATCTCCGCACTCTTGGCTAACTATATAATGTATACTTCATTTTTGAGGAGATCCCATTCCACTACTATTACGAATAGAAAAATATGTACATATACTTTCGTACATTGCGATACCAACTAATTTGTCAGTACAATTAGTTGGCGGTGCGCTCAACGTCACCTATGACGCAATCTCAGGTGTCCGGTGCAATCATATCTAAAATTTGTAAATGGAACGTCGCCATTTCATGGATAAGTAAGTTCTCAAGTTATTCAATTATTGTGGAGTGAAAATATTGCTTACCTATGTCCATGTTCAACGAGTACAATGTAAAGTAGAATGCAAGACTTTCAATTTTAAACCAGATTATGTTACACCGAATAAATGATGTATATTTTATTTTATTATTGAACGCCAGTGTGACTTACATAGCGTACATTAATACAACTCACATTCATAACAGAACAGAGGTTCGAGGTCAATGTCATCATAACTTTGGCTGAAGGTTGCATGCAAGGAATTTGGATACAAAACGTGTTATGCTTTATTATAGCTCTTCTAAAAAGAGACATGCAAAATAGACCATAAATATTATTAAATAATTTCCTACAAACGAGCTTAAGTTTTACTTATAAATTAATTGATTTGAAACGCAATAAACAAATGTAACAAGTATAGATACTAAGGTGATATTAATATAAAGTATAAGTATATATAAAGTGACACGCGTATGTATGCACTACATCACAAGACAACACAACATGCGCGCGCGTGCGTCCGACGCGGCGACGTATGGCTCGTACAAGTTAAATTTAATTTGAGATTGGTCGAATGAAATTTCAAAATATTAAGATGAGTTCAGACTGCTCTTCGATGAAATATGTATGTTCCTTAGTGTAATTATTGTGATTATTATGGCATCCTTATTTAAAAATTAACACACAAATGTAATTTTCTATCTCGTAATGAGCCGATTTTACCACCCAATTAGTATGACGATGCAATATAATTACTTTTATTAATTCTGACGTTAGAGGGCAAAAATGAAATAAAATATTTAGTCACCGAGGCCATGTTGCAGTTTCTTAATCAGTCAAGACTCACCTTCAGCTGGATGACGGAGTGCGCGGAGATGTTGTGACCGGCCGCCTGGAGGCCCTACGGAGTCACGTCCGTCAGTACATGCTCACACGCACAAATTAAAATGAAAATTTGCAAAATAATCATCACACTAAATTATCGCTTAACTTTCTACCAAAACCTAATATTTCCATGTAAACGAACCTGCTACTTGAATAAAAAATAAGTATCGACATAAAAAGCGCAAATAAAATTGTCGGTACATAAGCTCAAACAAATAATAATGATCAGTCAGACAATACTATTACAAGGAGCGGACGCGCACTGCGCTACAATCACACTTATAAGCGACAAACGACAACAAGAGTACGTAGCGGGCGCCGCGGCGCGGTACCTTCACGGCAATGATCTCCGCGGTGGTGTACGGACTCATCCTAATGTTGTCCACTGATCTTTTCATGCCCTGCAACCGCCGCAACATACATTTTTATATAATGCTCAAATCAAACAGAAATGTCAACATATAAGTACACGTAGATTTGATTATTATTTATAAACACATTTTTTTAATGGTGGACCATTAAGTTTTTATCTAAGGTTGATAACAAAGGCTGAACTTTCTCTAAAACTTATTGCTTAAAACGTCAACTCTCCAGAAGATTGACTCATTTTTTTATTATTTAAGGCTTTTACAAATGAGTACGACTCTTGATAGTTGATTGTATGGCTGGTTTCGTTCATGTGAATCTCACCTTGACTGCTGCAAATACGTCGAAACCGGGACTCCCGTGCTCGCCCTTCTGGCCCTTATCGCCGGGCCGGCCCTGGAATGTTACCGTTTAGTTATTATCATCTTATACATATACATATATATAAATTTATATAAATATATATAAATTCAATATATATATTTATAACATTGAAGTAGAAAACGAACATGTAGTCCATCTGATGGTGAGTAGTCCTAAACCCTGTATGATATTTATTTGTTTATTTATTTGATATAAAATGCTTATAAAGCTTACAGCTAAGACAAAGCGCACTACAAGCTAGATTACTATAAATCATACAAATTAGCTTTACATATATTTACAAATTCATGGAAGGATATATGGGAATATGTCGACATCTGGCATCTGAGCTATCAGAGCATCGAGCATTCGCAAGGCTTGGACGGTTGGGGCGTAGCGCGAGGTCTGCGTGCGCTCCGGCGGGGTCGCGAACAGGCGACGCACGCGTTGCCGCCGCTGTCGCGCCGGTGCGACGAGCGAGCAACGCGACAGAGTGCTGGGATTGTCAACTAAATTGTTAAGCAGCTGATGGTAATGCGCCATTAAAGCACATTTGAGCCTAAGTTCTAATGTGTCTATGCCCACCATTCCCGCTACATATAGGGACGGATAAAGATGTGCGTACTAGCCGTACAGCTTGTTACTTTTTCAATTCAATTCAATTTTTATTTATTTGTCATAAACTGTACATTATTACAGATGTTGGGTATAAAAATTATGGTAGTTATACACTTAGTCATTTTACTGACATACAAATAATAATAAAATGTCATATTACACACAATCATTTGAAATTATTATTATTAATAATAAATACAATTACATCACTGCACATAAATTCAATTGCATACCTAATCAGAATTAAATCAAAATTAACAAATTAATT
>DWON01009049.1:0-11687 GCA_018251015.1 Phocides pigmalion okeechobee | reverse complement strand
ACTGATTATTAACTTAAACGTTGTTCGATTTAGTAAAATTATATCAAAAGTTGTTATACGAAACAAGGGTAAACCTATGACCTGACCCTTTTAGTTCCAATAGAAGGCCATTGTTCCATTGTTGGACTCGTCCTTACGATGATGATAATTAATCTTTTAACGAGATATATCGTACAAATTTTTATTTTAGCTAAATTCTCAAATATATTTTGCTCGGAATTCTCCTACGTTTTATAGCTAATGTATTTCCAACAGTTGGTATAATTTCGAAGATTAGGTACAAAGAGTATTTTAATTATAACTAAGTGCGGGTAAATAAAAAACAAAGGTTGTGGGTAAGTCAAAGTCAAAGACACACAAGTCATTGAATCGCACGAGTTATTTTGATGCTTAAAATATATAATAAAAATATACTGAACTAACTTATTAACGGGCTTCACGGCCATCTGACCACCGACTGAGCTTCCTAACGCTATGGTGACCAGAACTGGATACACTCTAAATACATATATAACAATCTAATAGATATTTTTTTAACCCAGATACAGAACGAATACCAATTATTTTTGGATTTTTGGGTGGGAATCGAACCTAGAACCATCGGCTCAACCTTCAGGGTCAGTAATAATTAGACCAACTGGTCAGTCAAAATTAAAAAAAAAAACAAAAATATGTAATCGATTTCGGCATAAGTAGAAATAATCTTATCGATTTGTATAAACAACAAAAATAAGTTTATGACGAGATGGAGTACAATAATTCCGAGTTTTCGCTCTCGTTTAGGCATTTGTCTTACGTCTTAATAGAAGCGAAGGAGATGCGATTTGATGGAATCGCCTCAATATTGCAAAATTCAGTTACTGAAAAATCACACTGCTTTATGAAAGTAACACGTATTAAACGTACTAGATTTAGTTAAATAAAATTAATTTGGAATATAAAATAAAAGGCATTTAAAAATATGTATGTATTAATGTTATTTACGAAATAAGGCATCTTTGAGAGGGTACGTAAGTATGTATCTAAAGTTCTATTTTATATTAAGAGCGATATTTAACACCAGTTATGTTAGAAGGACATTTTCGTGCGAATTAAATCCACATAAACGTTGATTGTACATCGCTACGCTGACATCTAAGGTCTTTATTTCGTAACCGGTTGTTTATTTACAGATTTGATAATAGACGAATACATTTACAAGCAAGGCGAACGTCTTAGCTTCCCAGGAGTAGCCACGCATCCACGTAGGATTTAAAATAGGATTTACGTTTAGGTTTTAAGAGTTTATTCAGAAAACAAAAAAGGTCACTTCTATAAGAAGGACAATGACAGGTGCCCATTCAATCCTTTCATATTTAAATGACTGAATTATGTTTTAAAATGTACTCCGCTAATTTTCTCTTGATTTTAGTTTATCTTGAGATTCTATTATGTATATACCCGTGGTCTGCAGCTTAACTGTACAACAGATAGCCTTCATGCGTGTTTGCTACTCTTCCAAAATATTATATGACCTGCATGCTATGCTGTCATTCTTTTAATTTAAAAAGAAATCCTTTGATTGCATGCAATGAGACCCGTGCCCAAAGAAACAAGCTCCCGTGACTACTACGGACGGTTATAATTATAAAAAAACGTGTTTACTTCGTCTGTGACAGCGAGGGCATCGCACGCGCAACTGTCATCTGGTATCGATTCCCTTGCAGTACTTCGACAGACGATTCGTAATTATTACGATTACACATTATAACACCAGTGAAGTGTCAGTAGTCAGGCAGACGGTCGTAGGTTAACGGAGCCGATCGCGTGTCTCATAGTGTAAATTACAGTGTCATAAAACTAACTATGAAGGTGAGTTTATTTTACAAATGAAAATAAGTGAATCAGTGAACATTAAAGCGTTTTATCATTTAAATTAAAACGAAGCATATTAAAATTGGATAAGAGTTTTCATTGTACGTAATTCTCGAGTTGCGAGGGTAGATATTTTATAATCAAATTTAAATTTTCAACGATAGAACGAATTATTTTTGTAAATTTAATATTTGGAAAATATTAATTATACATTTTATCTTATTTTATATAAAAAATTACTTCAATTTTATTATATCTGGAAAAAGAACTAACATATCTTTGCAATTGTAAGCAACACAATTTTTAGAGATGAGTTCAATATTAATATTAGTCAAACAATCAAGTGTTTACCGTTAATCAACATCAAATTTTTAGAGTTATTCAATGACTTTGAATTATTAAAAAAAAAAAAAAAAAATTCTTCGAATTTGAATTTGAATTTATTATTATATTGTCGGTAGAAATCAATTTAAAAATATTAACTGTTATCATCATGGTATACATAAGTGCTTGAAGTAATAACGTTATATCAGTAACAATAATAAATAATCGTGCTATAAAACTAAACCTACCTTCTCGTTCTATAACGAAAGTTACAAACAGACTCAAACACCTAATTTTAAGCACACGGTGGTCCACGAATATCTGTAAACGATTCCATATAGAACAAGAGTTACCTCACATGCCTTGGTACCTTTCAAAATAAAATTGATATAATGTCTGCCTCAGGAGATGTTTAAAATATCCACAAGAGAAGGATTTGGTTTGAAGGTTCGATAGGAGAGGCGTTACCACTACATTAATGTGTAGCGTAAAGCGTGTCTTGGGTTTGTATTAAGCAAAATCTCTTACATAATTATGCGGCAACCATTAATTTCTTAGGAGTAGCAACGTCCATGGTCGATGTATAACGGAATTTGTGTCCACTGATGATGTAGTGACCACCTATCAAGGGATGAACTGTTTGCTAGTTGTCTGCGTTTGTCTATAAATGTAGTTAGTTTTAAACGATTGGTTGAGCCAATTTTGGAGATTTCGAATAAACACAAAAGTTTTTACAGGGCGTTACACGGTCTACATAGACTATTATTTACTTCGTTAGTATTTCGAGTCCTTTCGGGTAAATAGAACTACGCTGGAGGTGAAACGGCAAAGGGGGTTTTAAAATAATAAAATGTAACCGAGTAATTTAATTACATATAGTGATGGTTTCCAGATAAACCCGGTGTGATTGAACCAGTAATTGTTATTTCAATCGGACGTGTGTTACTGATAAGTTCGTAAAAACGCTACAGAAAAACAATTTTAAAACAATCGGATGCTTCATTAACCCGTTACTGTCGCACCCTTGGGCTTGGGTCTCCTCTGAGATAGCGAGGGCTTGGGCCATAGTTCACCACGCTGGACAAATGCATATCGGTACATTACTTTAGAAACCTTTATGGAAACCTGAAGTTGGGAGAACTATAATTCGACCGGGGAGGTACTCCGCCGTCCACATAATCTGTCGTAAAGCATCACTTGTGTTTCGGTTGGAGAGGCGCAGTTGCTGGCTACACTAAAGCAAAGCGACCATCTTAGTCCTCAGGAGCATCTACGTTCAAACTCAGATAGGATTTTAGTCGTTTTTGTGGTTGTGCGTGAATGTCTATAGGCTGCGACTACTTAACATCAGGTGTTTTGCATGCTCGTTTGCTACTCTTCTCACATAAAACCTTCCAGGCCTGCAGGTTTCCATGCGATGTTATTCACTGATAAAACAAAGTAATAAAATACATTTTAAATACGAAAAAAAGAAACAAATAGATGTGTCTGCCAAGGATCTGAACCCGTGAATATCCGTACTTGCACTTTTTCTTTTGTTTTTAATAAGGTTACCATTGCTTTTACTTTTGAATTTTATTTTACGACTATATCAATATTTGATATAGCTAAACCTAAAGTTATAGCTACTAACATACTGCAAGGACTCACTAGAACAAATCTGAACCTTAAAAACACACCTATATGTGATCAGATGCTACTACTAGTCTAACTACACGTAGACTAAGAATAAGGACGCTTGCAACACACTATTCATACCAGCTTTTTCCCCGCGGCTCTCTTCAAAGTATATTCCTATCATATAAATCATGCAGCTTTTTCTTACCTTATATATATTTGAAACAAATCTCAAAAGGATTAAAAAAAACATTTTTTTTTAATTTTACCCACTTAAAGGTGGAATCGAAAATTCCTTAGTACTCACGCTGTGACGATGCTAGGATTTTCGGTTCAGGGGTTTCCATTGTGATCTTTGGGTCTGTGAGACCTTCGTCTTGCATATAGATTTTAGTAGATATATGTAGATTTTATACGAGCATTAGTGCACACCCATCACTTGTGTGAATTCGTGCATATTGATAAAAGGTATGCATAACGGTTCAAATCGTTCAAATCCTTATAAACAATATGATATTAACCATATCTTTAACATGTTATATGTAATTAAAAAAGGTTATTAATGTACTTTACAGTAACCGCACCATACATTGTTATCGGCAAACCAATATGTAATCAGAGAATATTTATTTTATTTTCGACATGTTAACTGTCATTTTTACAATTACTTTATACCTACCGTCTGTTTTGTAGTACTTCCAAGGAAAGAAAATATCAAATACAATATCTTTGAAATGCGTTATTTTTTTAGTTAAAATTTTTTCTTCATTTTGCATCGCATTTGCATATGTTCCCGATAAAGGGGCGAGACGCTAATTATACTTACGCCACTCGAAAATCAAAATAATAAACTGTTTGCACTTCTGAGAAGAAAACTAATTTAGGAATGGGATGGAGTATGAGAACACAAGCTGTGCCTTGCGGTTTCACTCGTGTTTATTAATTGTCTTAGTGTGAACTTACTTTCAATAAAATATTTCATTCAAAACATCTTTTGAAATATATACAAGTACCAGAGAATAGCGCGTTCAAACAAAGAAAACCTGCCGTATTTAGTCGTGACCACGAGCCACGCATCTGGTACAAAATAAAGGCAATTAAAAATCGTTAATCGCGAGTACCTATAATAAATTAAAATGTGAAAATTCCACTATGTTAGTTTAAAATAATAAAAATAAACAATCTCTTCAACTTCAATCCATTGATACACACATCACGAGCTTCAAGCCATTACTGTGGTGTAGCCGCCAAACCTTTACTTTTCAGGAGACATGAAGAAGTAAATAACTTTTTTGCTTTTTTACTAAAATTATTATCTTTTTCTTTAAACATATTTGAATTATAAATTTGAAAAATTGACACTTTTTTTCGGCGAAAGTACAATTTAATAACAATAAAAAAAACATTCAAATTTAAGCTATCGTTTGAAGCCGCGAGACCATTACACTAACCAATCTTTAATCATTTAAATTTACCGTCAATTTCCCAAACATAATTATAATTCTGGTACCAGTTAACGAATATGAAAAAGCGGTAGTAGATACATTGAATAAATTATACATTTTACATCTCAACTGTCACGTAAGATAACTAGTAAAGGGACACGATAGCTATCGCAACCGTATCGTTTTACGATCAAAACCGGTCAGATGGAAATAGAAGTTAAAGACGACTAAGGCAAGAAAATTATGTGGTATTGGATATCAAGTACCAGATTTTTTGTAAAATGACTTTTGATTAAAATTAGTCACACGAAAATATCAGCTAAGAGATCATGGGATGGAAATTGCGAAATTATTTCCAGATGATAAATAGCTTCTTTCCATTTTTTTCAACAAAAATAATCTGGTACATGATAGATGGATGGTGGTAGATAATGTAGACATTCTGTTCGGTCCATGGAAATACAAGTCCATACACGTTTCTAGCGTAAATGTCTTTTGGTGGAAAGACAAGGACGGTGACTACTTACCATGAGGTAAGTTTAAAGTTAAAGGTTTGCTATTTCAATTTCATGAACAAAATCTTATTTAGGTTCAAGGAAGTTCGTTTGTCTAGGTACTTACCAAATACTAATTCAACGAATAACGTAACGTAATCTCTATTGCATATTATAATTTTTAATAAACCGCATTAAATTTATTTGTTATAATTATTTTTAAATGCGATATTCATATAACAGGATATCTACGTAAACGAGGGGCGGGATCGGATCGATACATAACATATTGTTAAAATGTTTCTCATTGACCCGCGTCAGATAAAGCAAGTCATCTATATCATTTTAAACTAATTATGTTATTAATTTATAACGAAAAAGACATGGCGTAGACAGACTTTGCAATATTTTAAATCTATCATTAATTTTTCCATACCGTCACAATATCGCCCACCGATAAAATGTAAAAAAATTCAAATGTTAAAAAGATGTATTCTGAAAAATGGAGCGCATAAAAACCGCCTGCATCTCCTATTTAACCATCCTTAGGAATTATATGCTTTTTAATTGTCGCTAATTCGAACCTGTTGCTTGGCTCGTGGTCACTTTAAACTTTAATGGTTTAACCGTAAACTTTAATAGTTTAGCCGTAAACTTTAATGATTTAGCCGTAAACTTTAATGACTTAGCCGTAAACTGTAAGGGTCTATCCGTGACACAGCCACACTGGCAAAGTGCCAATCCACACTTTCCCAGTGTGGTGATTTGACTTGATTCAACTTTCCCATCTTCTATAATAATAATAATAAATATTATAAAACAAAGCGCCCCGTCGCGTCTGTCTGTCTGTTCGCGATAAATTCAAAAATTACTGGGCAGAATTCTTCACAGTTTTCAACAATAGGTAATTCCTGGGAAGGTTTTGGTGCATAATAAGTTAAATTTTCTTTTTAAAGTGGAAGATAAATTAAATATTCTCTGAATGCATGTATGCGTAAGTCGTTCCGCGATTTTAGAATTATGCAAAATAAACGTTGACGATGTCGAGGGCAGAGCTAGTTATACTGTAAACACAATACTTACTAATATACGTCCACCTTTGTGCCTTTACTGTTTCATAAGGTTAATATATAAAGAAATAATTTATGACATGATGTAATGGCTTTGAAGATTTTATTGTTTAATTTTAAAGTAATTACTCTAAGATTTTTATTATATTTCTACTAAATACTAGTTGCTTATCGAAAACTTGACAGCAATTTGTATGTTTACGTTGTCTTATCGTTCTAACATGTTGCGGTAAAAATCAAAGCTTTGATATGTCGATTCAGTTACGCACTAAAGTTACATATGACAGAATGCTAGATATATCCCATCTTGCTAAAGTCAGTTTATGAGTCTTTTTATCCAGTTGTTTACTATTGCCTTTTTTGCATCATCATTTATGATGGCGTTTTTATTTTTATATCTCTTCTGCTATTTCTCATTTATTTTTTAGAAATGTATAATATATACAATGAAATTTAAATTATAATTGTGATTTAAGTTACGTTTCGAGTAGTTGCGATCACTAGATTCATTGCCATCACTGGTTGCATCCTGGTTCACATCCCAAGTAATTAATCCATCTAATTAACGCAGATTTCTGTACTGGGTGTGTGTTTGTTTCTTTTGTCTTTTGGTGGCACCAGTGAGCATGTTTGTATGAGATACCCTTCATAATGTGACACAGCGTCATCTTCTCAGATTCAGCCATGTGATCGGAAATGTACCATTCGCTTTTTTCTCTGGATCAACCTTAGCCCACGGGGTGTTTAAAGTCGATAAACTGGATTTACTTTATGATGAATTAAATATTAACGACGACGGAGAGACGGACGAGAAACGGAAGTCCTAATTTAAAATGGTCTTTTGAGCCAATTCTTATTTTTTGCTTTTTTAGAAGTCATACTTATACCTTTTTCTATTCAAGATGTTTCTTAAAAATACCTGTAGATGTTTTTTTAATTTTCAATATCGAATAACTCGCGAATAACACACAATTGTTATTTAGGAAGAACTCACTTAAAGTAACAGATACGAGTAACTACATCTGTGTCAAATGTAAAAATGATGTTATTTAAATTGTAACAAAATAAATCATGTGTTAAGTCACACGCAAATACAATAAATAGTACAATAAGACAAAGACATTATCAAAGCCTGTATTACGTTTATCGCTATGACTTAAATGATGAAGTGCAAAGGTTGTTGTCACACATACATGGATGTAAACCGTTACCTATTTCATTAGGTCTTTCATAACGAGGATGCAAACTACCTGATGTTAAGTAGTCGACCGACATCTTATCTGAACTCGAACGGAGATACGTTGCTTCTCCTGAGGACTAAGACGGTCGCCTCGATTCAAAGTGTAGTCGGCAACCGTATCTCTCCAACCGAAACACAAGTAATGCTTTACGGCGGATTATGAAGGCGGCGGTATCTTGAATGATGGATGAATACTTCATGTGTGCGTATGTAACTATTTATTTTGTAATCTAATAAAATTCAGGAATTTCCTGACATTAAAACGTGCACGCCCCTTCTTTATCGATTTATATACACGCGTCATAGAAATTTTACACTGATAATTTAACTAAAGCTACATACAGATGTACCCACTACGGTTACATTGTTAGATTATTAAACGTGATACACATTTATTACTTACTACAGCTCACGCTTTATCAAGGATAGTTCGACCGGGGAGGCACTATCGCTGCCGTCATAATCCGCCGTAAAACATTACATGTATTTCGGTTGGAGAGGTACGGTTGCCGGCTACATTTTGAAACGACGCGACCATCTTAACTCTCAGGTGTAACAACGCATCTACGTTCGAGCTCAGATAGAATTTCGCTCGTGTACATGGAAGTCTATGGGCTGTAATTACTTAACATCAGGTGGTTTGCATACTCGTTTGCTACTCTTTTTACATAAAAAAAATCACACAATGACACGAGATATTTCAATTTTTAGAGTTTAAATGTAGCCTAAAATGAAACATTAATGTAATTAAAAAAATAAATCTATTTATGTGAGATGATAAAAAGGCAGGAAACGCTCATCACTCATTTTAAATAAGACATATATACAAAAACCATTATAGTTTTAGATAGATAACGAGCACACGTGATACCTAATCGCGTGTCAGAATCACTCCACTGCCATATGCTCACAACTTCAAATAAATAAATCTATTAGAAATAATACATTAGAAATAACCCTGTGAGATTCATGGGGTTTTGGTTCTGTTTAAAGCTGGACTAGCGACCCGGCCTAGCTTCGCTTGGGTAATACAGCTTATATTTACTTACATATTTATTTATTTATTTATTCGAACGCCAACATATATTATTTTCCTTTCACACATGCCAGTCATTACATAGTTGCAAAAATTAACAATTACAAACATCTATTTCTAACGACGACTGAATGACTATATTTAAATGAACTATTTAATTTCTCGCCCAATTTACAAAAAAAAAAACTTAACTTATCTAGCACCAAAACCTTCCTCAGGAATCACTCTACTTGTTGTTGAAAACTGTGAGAAAATTGTTCCAGTACTTTTTGAGTTTAACGTGAACAGACAGACAGACGCGACCGGGAATTTGGTTTTATAATATTTAGAGGATATCCATCGGCTGCAGCGACTATTTCGGATCACATCAGGTTTCCTGCATGCTATTTTGCTACTTTTTGCAAATAAAAAATGGATGCAGTGATTGTAATTTATCACTCCCTCATTAAATCCATTAAGTGTTGACCGCGAGATTCGATCCTAACACCTGACCTCAAAGACATCGAGCAAATTACCCTTCTTACATATCATTATCAAACGTTTATTGTGCGTTGACCTAATTCTAAGACACAAGATACGCGAACTAAACGATATCCTAATTGGCGAATTGAAGTGCATAATCAATTGGACACGTCGTCACCTGTCACACCTCGCCCCTAGTGGGTCACGAAGATAACCATTCATTAACAGAATTCGAATTGACTAAAAATTTATTTTGCCGATTTTAATTATTCTTCTTGTTAAGTTATAAATTGTATTATGTCAAGATGTTTTCTGTTTCTTGCCACTAGAGGCGCTTATGTTACTTTTATTATCTGTGTCCTGCGTTTTTTGATATACTGCTGCTAAAAAGTGCATTTATAATATCAGAATTCTTACTTTAATTAATATTCGTTAATAATAACCTAATCGCAATATTTCTTTTATATTGTGAACGAGCACGAATCGAACACGCCAACCGAAATAAAGTAACAGTAAAAACCGTACCATGTTCCACCTCAGTCCTTAAGTTCCGGAGGCTGCGGCATCCCAATTATATAGCTACCATAACCCCAGCATGCATTGGTTCACCATTAAATCCAACTTTAAACAGAACTAAAGTTCCATCTGAGATCGGACTTAGATGTGTTTCTACTCTTAAAGACTAAGATAAAATAGTCACATCGCTTCTAAGTGTAGCCAGCAACCACTTCTCCAACTAAACACAATTGCTTCACAACGGATTATTCGAATCTTCGTTACTTTCAGTAGAATTCATGATAATGTAAGCTACGACTCATTTCATATAGACCTTTAAAGACATTTAGTTAAAGAGAGACAAAAGAGTTACATGATTATATGTAAACGTGACAAGAATAAATTATAATTTGATTATTTTTTGATAAACTTTTAGACTTACTGGATGTTACGCCGTATTGTGTACTTGTTTAAACAAATAACAGATAATTATATGCTTATTTAAGTTACCATTTTATTCACATTACATAAACATTAAAAACATGTTTTCTTGCGTCCATCTTCATTATATTTCTTTGTGTAAAGCATTATTTTAAACTAGTTCTGCCTTCTGTTCTGTAAAAAAATTCTCTCCACCGCACCATTACACCCGCCCGCATCTGCGTTTCGGTATTCGCTTTCATACATACTTCATACACACATACTTTCTTACAACTGAAAAAAAAACACCATCATATTTCTACTATTTTGTATAAACTATCAACTTCAAACATTTTATTTAATTATAAATGTTGGGTAGACAATATAAAATAATTTCATCCGCTTTGAACGCCCCTTTTGCTTAGGTTGACCGCGGGAAAACTCCGGCAGAAAACCTTTTAAATCAATAATATAATTTACATCTAGTGTGTAAAATAATTTACATAAACAAACCATTAATGCAAACCGTATCAATATCAGCTGCGTGGTTTAGAAGTCAGGAAACAAAGGCTGGCTCCTTTATTTTACATTTACACTACTTAGTCATGATTATAATACAAGCAGCTTATAAGGGAATGATATTTTACTGGCACGACGTAAATTCATTTCAATTACAATTCGTAATGCGGCTAGCAATTTACGCATATTAAGTGCAACGAAACTAAATTTAGTAGACATATCGTTGACCCTTGCTACCGACGGCCGATAAGGGAGTGTTTACATAAAAGTACGCCGTTATGGTCACTACAGCTAATATGTTGAACGCTTAAGAATATAAATAATATTTTAAAGACTCCCTTCTTATATCTTTAAAACTGAAATAGATGGTGCCACCGGAATCTAAACATGAAGTGTTTTGTATGGAGTGTTCTCATAGCAATTCAATGGAATCTTCAATGTAATAATTAAGGAAACCTTATCAACTTTAACGTATTTTTAGACAAAGTTACTAGCATTTATCCTTTTGTACTATGTATTCCATGATATAGTGGGAGCAGGGTAGTAGAACCTGTTTTTTTTTATTGTGAAAGAGTAAGAAACGGGCATGCAGGCCACCTGATGTTAAGTGGTCATTGCAGCCCATGGATAACCACGTCCAATCTCAAGTAGAACAGAAGTTCTATTTAAGGATGGACGCGGATGCGTTCCTACTCTTGAGAACTAAGATGG
>DWON01009048.1:0-11687 GCA_018251015.1 Phocides pigmalion okeechobee | reverse complement strand
TATTCATCTTGCAGGAGAATATGTAGAAAAAGAAAAATAATTTTGACATTCTATCTTCCCTCCTTGTCCCTCATTCCACGAACTTAAAAACGCACCCTCGTATCTCAGAGTATAATAATGCCTGTGATATATCTGGCCAACATCACGAAATTTTAAGTGTTCCTTTCTTAACCATTTGGCAACGAAATTCGAAGATGTTGTATATTCGAAATAGCCTATGTCTGTGTAACTATTAAGTAACATTATTAAACTGTCTTGTCGGATATCTGGCACTCCGCCCAATAATCTTATCGGATATCCAGTATCCGTCCAAATCACCATCCAATTCACCGAGTCTAAAATGTTATCAGAAATCCTGATTATTCGTTTCTTGTTCGCCGTTCACTGGCTCAACAAAAGATAGACGACACCTACTAAGCAGAGGAACTGTACCATATTGTACATTTTTCTCTCATTATATTATGATAAATTGAACTATATTATAGTATTGTGAGGAAATATCAATAAGCCGAGGAGTATTTACTATGTAAAAACAATCCCGGGTAAAGAAGGGAACCTTTGAGACCCGAATAATCGCAACTCATCTTCCAATGTGTTGAAAATACCGTAGGATATTAAAAAGAGAGTAGGTAAGGTCTCATGTAGCAGATAATGCCTGTTAGTTTACCGTACTAATAAAAAAGAGTATCTTAACTTTGTTAATTACACCAATATAAGTTCTGATGATGAACGTAATGGTCTTTTCACAACCGTATTATTGTTTGAAAAGTGGTAGAAGTTTTATGGTTTGTTCGATAAAGCACCACCGGCACACGCATTTCTATCGTTAAATAATTCTTGGGAGTCAGGGAAAAGGGGTGGGTGGTTCCCGTCTTTGTCCTCAGAAACTATGACGTATGTGCCATCTACTTCAGGTGGGTCAACTGTCTTATTTGGAGTTGGTTTCAGAAAACATGAGTAGCAGCGACCCTACTATAAGATGGATTATAAACTATCACGACAGATGAAGTGTAGACATGTACATATTTCATGACTATCACATATATTTACATTTACGACTTATTATTAGAATCCATCCTGGCAGTAGCTACGATTATTTCATAAAATATCAATATATCAAGGACCACCTCGTGAGTATACACATTAAAACTAAATGAGTCGTAAATGTTCTAATATATATTTATATAAAATGACAAACAAGCATATGATAATGACTTTCTTTTGTGGACTTTCACGATAATGTACATCTTTGTAGGTTATTTTATCCCAGGATGCGGTAGTTTAAATAAAAGAAAAGGAAGCACAAGTGCAGCCATCAGTACATAGTTGTTTTATATTCTTATATATAAAAATAGGTAAAGAAAGTATATACGTAATTTTTTTCTCCAATTTTTCTATACTTATAAGTTGAACAATCTACATTAGAATCTAAAATATAACATTAAAAGGAATCAATATTAGCTTTTCTTTTATTATTAGCAATAAAGTACATCCGCAGTATACAATTTCATAGTTTAATTGATTTGATTTTATTTCATTTTTTCTCTACTAATATTATTTCAAAGATCACACTTAAACGAAAATTAACTTCTGTAGCAAACACAGTTAATGATATATATGTAGTATAGAAACTATAAACGAAAGTCGAGTAGTTTTGCTGGTATAAGTAAGTACAGAGAATAAAGTCGTCCGCGCGACGCTCAGAAATACGTAATCAAGTTATTTAATCCTAGGTCGGTAAGAAATTAAATGATCAACAGAAATAAATGAGTAAAATTAATTAATTAATTTCAGTAATAACGAGCAATCGACTAAAATACACAATTTCAAGGTTAAAGCTTGGTTAATTAGTAATGTAAATATAAAAATTGTGGGTTGTGAAGTAAATGATGCAATGCCACTGAAACAATTGTAGACATTGCATAATGTTTGAACCCGAAAAAAATCTTTTTTATATTATTGTATTATCGTACCAGGCAAACCCATTTCTAGCTTAAAGCCATTTATGGATATAGGTGGAATGGCGTAAATGCTGGCTCCCTTACGTATGGTGATTTTCTTAACCCTCAGGAGTAGAGACAATTTTGTAATCGTCTGGTATCTATCGATCTATCGGCTATCTATCGATTTTGAAATTATAACCGGAACAGTAAAAAGAAGGCTGAGGACCATGTATGGTAGCTTACATTGAGGAAATGCTATATCTACCAATGGATAGACAAGCCGATAATAATAACGATGGAATCCTTGGAAGGTATTTGTTAAAAACTATGTATTTTATTCTAGTTCATCAACTGTTTATTGTAATATTTTCTTTATGTAATATCTGTTATCAAATCAAAATAGTTCAAATCATAAATAGAAACCAGAAACATTTTACTACATTTACGGTTTATCTACAAAAATAATGTTCGTGTTCAAACGGCTTCAGATGTCTGTTATTTTTCCATTTGGAAAATAAATAAGCCGTGCGAAAATCGCTTAATGCTATTATTATTTCGTTTCTTATCTGAGTTATACAGACATGCTTGGACATAAATGTAATTATAAAGAAAAAACGCCCCAACTGAGAATTCTTAGTAGTCAAAAATATTTCCAAATTGATATTTACTTACCTCTTCTCGATCTATGAGTGGAGACTCTTACTAAACAATAATCATTCGTTGTATCTAATATAATATGCTGTGCGGTATATACTGAAAATAAGCTAAAGATTATCAATATTTTTAATTAATCTATAAATTAAGAACATCATTAATCTTATTGACCCTTGCTTTCGCTTCCATAAATCATAATCTGTCAGAAGGCTCTTGTTTATTGAAAGCGATGTTATAATCTTTTGAATCAACACGGTAAATCATTATTTGAAGCCTAAAATTAAACTGCCAAAATATAATTGCTGAAATTTAATATTAAATTAACATTGTGTATTTCATAACATGATAAATCAAAGTACAGTATCCTAATAAAATATTTTGCAACAATGACTAGGTACGTAGGTCTTCCGTAAATCGTTAATATTCTATCACGCGAAGCAACTGTAGACACGGCAGGAGTTGAATGGGCTACCGCTAGTGTCAAAATTTTATATGTGCTACCATGCTTCGGAGGGAACATAATGCAATCTGAATGTTGATATTGGTAGATGGTAGCCTTTTTGTCTTGTTCTCGGCTTTGTAGGCAGTATGATAGCATCCGACAGACAGGCCACTTATCCGTATCTCTAACGGCACGTGGCATGATAACATCGGATAGACAAGTCATATATCCGTATTCCAGTATTTTGAAAGGTGGGAGAACTACGGTTCGACCAGCGAGGTACCACTAGCCCCTCATAATCCTCCGTAAAGCATTACTTATGTTTCGGTTGGAGAGGTGCGGTTGCCGGCTATACTTTGAAGCAAGGCGACCATCTTAGTCCTCAGAAGTAGCAAAGTATCTACGTTCAAGCGCAGACAGAATTTCAACAGTGTTTATGGGTGTACGTGGATGTCTATGGGCTGCGACTACTTAACATCAGGTGTTTTGCATGCTCGTTTGCTACTCTTCTCATATAAAAAAAATCCAACCATATATACACATCAATACCGCGTTCTATACTCCAGTCCCCTTAAGGCTAGGTAGACCCGAGCCCAGTAGTGAGACATAAAAACGGATGAAACCAAGATACTAACAAGCAACTTTGTATTCTTATAACATTGTGTCCACGTAGGAAGCCATCGACTCTCACATTTGCATCTCATTCATATTTTATTCAAAGCCCCAAAGTCGATCGGTCTAGAAGGATTAACATAAGATCACTCTATAAATAGACTGACCTATTGACCTACATTATTCTTTTTTGCAATATCTTCTTTACACAAGTCGTAGTTTATATATAAGTTTGAATCGCATTTGGATAAATAATCTATTTGACATAAGTAGTCGTGAATACGTCAGTAATAAATAAGTTGATCTGTCTTTATTATTTTTATAGTAATTGTCCTTTACATATCACGTTATATAAACGTAAAAAGAAGGTTTTCTCTTTGTGTTTTAACTTAAACATTGTCTTCAAATGTATGTATTTCGATGGGATATTCATACCAAATTAGTCGGTCCATTTTTGTCAGTAAAAAGGTAACTGTTGAAGCCCAGGGACATTCACGTTTTACCTCAAATTGGACCGAAGTTCTATATAAAATCACACGTCATTATATCGCCACTCTTGGTCACGTACACGGCAAACACACCTCTAACTGAAACACAGGAATTGCTCCACGTTAGATTATATACAGTCCACCGTTGAATAGTAGTCGGTCCATACATAAAATAATCTGGGAGTTTGTATTTGAAAAAGTTGATTAAATCACAGGCAACGCAAAAACGTATTATTAAAGAGTCGAAATTATAAAATATATATATGATAATCCCAGTACAATACATAATTCATTTATTCATTTATTTTTCTTGTAAATTTATGTAGAAGATTAGTAAAGAAATCATTTCGAAATCATTCCTCTTCTTATTCATGCGCAATCTTGTTCATGTATAACTCTTAGAATTCTAATAACAGACAACATAACCAAAACAGAACAAAGATAAGCTACTTAAATATATAAAATCTATTTATATAGACTCAGCTACGTTGCTATCTAAAACGTATTTGAGAAGATAAAGATAATATAAAAGCCCTTAAGACCCTTATCAGGAAAACCTTATATAAACGTTTATATTCTGTCGCGATAAAACATTTTCTTTACTGTGAAAATACGTGTAAGTATTCACACATGCTGCCAGAAACGTTTTACCTACGTGGGCGTAAAAGAAAACTGAATATTACGAAAACAACGTAGATATTACGGACGTTACCCATATGTATATCTGTACATGTAATAAAAACCTTCTTCTGGAACGTTTAGCGAAGCTTCCTGATTTGAATTTTAATTCAAAAAACTATTTTATAAAGTTTTGTGTAACTTCATTAATTGTGGTGATTAGAACCTATATGGCCCGACCTGATAAGGAACACCATCACACTAATTTCTGGCCTTTAGGTGGAAGGCCCTTGCGTATAAAGTGACCATTTAAATCTTCAGGAGTAGCAAGACATCTGTGATTGACTTAAGATAAAACGATGGTTCTATATAGAGTTAGTTACGTATACATTACCTTGTTCTGCATTAAGTATCAGCTGCAGAAGCCACTAACCATCACATGTATTTTCACTGGCTACTTCATGTAAATAAAGAAACACTTGAACATAAGCTTCAGTTGTAAATCATCATCGACTTTTTACTAACCTAAGGCTGGGCACGGACCTCTTAGATAGAAATGGGTTAAGCTACAAACAACCACGCAGGCCAAGTGCGGATTAGAAGACTTCAAACACGTTTGCGAACTTAATGGAAACCACTCAGACATATGGGTTTCCTCACGATGTTTTCCTTCACTATTAAAGCTAGTGATAATTTACTTTTGAATTTAAGTAAGCTTGGCATATATATATTGTCCAAGCGTTAATACAGTCGATGACGACATACTTTAGCAAGAGAAAGTCTGAACGTTCTAGATTTTAAAATATCATCGCTGTGTTTACTTCATCACGTTAAGATGTATTTAATAAGATTGCTAGTTACCAGACTAGGCGGGTGTAGACCTGAGTTTGTATAAAAAATGTACTGTGTAATCTACAGTCTTACACGAGTGTATATAAAATTCGAGAATGAGAAACAAGAATTGTATTATAGCAAAACTGGAAAAAAAATAAAAATACCACGAAAAAACTGGCATGTCCACTCACGTTCTTATGAACACTTATTATAAGATTACTTAATATTAATCTCAAATATCTACCTAAGGCAGTTTGAACTTTGATTATATATTAAATATATTACTAGAACACTACAATATCCTGCTCATATAATTATATCATCATCATTATCATTATATTGCCGGATACGTAATTGGAGGCGACCATCTTAGTCCTTAAGAGTAGGAACGCATCCTTAAATAGAACTTCTGTCCTATTTGAGATTGGACGTGGTTGTCCATGGGCTGCAGTGATCACTTAACATCAGGTGGCGTGCATGCTCGTTTCTTACTCTTATACAATAAAAAATAATAATAATAATAATATTAATGGTGCCCATTTTTTTTCCATTCATATATGAAATGTATTTATTTCACAAAAAGCTTTTTATATACAGAAATATCAAAAATAAAAATATGTTACCCATTTTAATTCTATTGCTACCGAATAAAACTGGGAGAAAGTAGAGGAAATGCCACGTTTTCAGTTTCAGTTCAATGGCTCAAATAAATCTACTTTCGTCTTTTTTCTCGGTCATACCGCCCTTAAACCTAATGTCCTGCAGTCGACGCCAGCATTATTACCGAAGCTTTTAGATGGTACGATGCAGGCCAAACTGCTAATTCATAAATCTTACTCAATTTCCAGTAAAAAAGTTGTTTTTTTCATCTTTAGCTTGCAAATCTAACTAAGTAATCATGTTACCATTGTTCTTTTAAAACGTAGACAAGAAAATAATAGAGAACTAAATGGTGTCGCAGTAAATTTATCTCAATTTATAACCTAAATTCATAATTGCGTCATAGGACAAACTGGTATTGTTATTCAATGTTAGGTACATTGAATAACAATACAATTTTAATTAAAACTAGGTTTATATATACAGTTTCAATTACAGTAACTGTGTGTTCTTCGATTAATGTTAAAATTAATTACGTATGTACGGTTTTAATTACAGGAAATAGGTGTTCATCAATTTATGTCAAAATTGATTAGGTAGTGTAGCGATAATTCACGTGTTTTATGATTTACTTCATCATAAACATATAAACATAAGATTTAAGTCGATTGGAAGTGTTTAATGGTGTGTTTGTAACAGGCGCCTACTCACAGCGTACTATACTAACTAATATGTACAAACGTTATGGCCGGTATATTTTTGTACTTAATAAGCTACTAAAATATTACTCGAATGCTTACGAAAAACTTATCTTTATAATTATGATAT
The DNA here is from genome assembly GCA_018251015.1 of Phocides pigmalion okeechobee. Lineage (NCBI taxonomy): Eukaryota > Metazoa > Arthropoda > Insecta > Lepidoptera > Hesperiidae > Phocides > Phocides pigmalion. The sequence goes on along the minus strand of DWON01009048.1, from coordinate 4,668 downwards.
ATATTAAAGATAACTAAAAAAGTTTCTGTACATTTATCTATCAGGTAATAGCTCTACCATATACGATGTACAATCCACCATTTCATGATTTAATTTCATCTACGATTACTCCGCTATTCCGTGCTGTAAAAGTATGTTACAGTCGGAGTTTCGGCAATCGTGATCCCTATTAGACTTATAGTTCAAACGTGTTCTAGATTGTAGGCCTAAGTTGCAGACAGAGCGGAAAATATTTAATACAAATAGAATACAAATATTATGTAGTTAATATATGCTATTGATCAAACATATCAGCAGCTTTGTGATTGCAACTCTAGACTTTTTGATTGGTAACTTATGTCCTACAACTACCCCGTACTAGAAGCTTACATTAAATGGAGAGAAAGGTTAAAATCCTACGACAACAATTCAAAAAGTATTATGGTACCTAACTTCAGTTTCGCTTAATTTGTTGCGAAATTCTTTTCGTTTATTAGAGTTCGAACAAATATTTTAGACATTTACGGCTCCTACCTATTATAATAAAACCTTACAAAAACCTACACTTTTAGCTCTTTCACAAGCAATGGTGCGAAAAAGGACAGATAATAACGGCATAATGGACGCAGATGTGTCCGGGGAATGAGCGCAAGGTTTGTTGAGCAAACACGCCATATTGGTTCAACCGCATTGAATTCACTTGGTCAATGTTGATTCATGACTCCTAAATGCTTTTATTTCCGAACATTAAAATGATGGGAAAATTGAAAAAAAATGTGGTCATCACGTGACCGACAGATATGTCCGAAAACCAAATTTAATGGTTATGAAAAGTATTTATAATAGACAAAATAATGTAATATGGACTAAAGTAAACAAACAATAGGAGTTTCCTTATTATTGTAAAATATTTAACAAATAATGAGTAAATGGCAAAATAAAAGGTAAATGGTGGTGGCGGAGAGAGCATGGTGGCATAATAGTCTTGCCGTTTGCCGTCACGTCACGTCCGATTGAAGTCGATACACGCTAATAAACGTACCACATCATAGACAAAACCTGCACTGTAATTAATAGGCAACTATTGTCCAGATTAATGATGATTCATTCTTTACATCTACCACAAAATAATAATTTGTACACTTAAAGTCTCATTCGTCGTGTCGTGAGTTGGACGGACACACACAAAGACAATTACACAAATACACACAGACTCAGAACGAATTCGATATTCATTATTCAAATACCTGTCTATTCTGGCCGGGGCTCGAGGCCGGAAACCTTTGCGCGCGGTCGTTAAAAGTTTGAAATTAATAATAACTTTCATAAAATGTTTAGGTACTAAAAGTCGTCTATTTATTAGATGGCCGTAATTTACCCAATAATGTTAGTAAGAAAATAATATTTTGATGAACTCTCTGTATATTCGTATGATAAAAATATAACAAGGACTATAATTCATTCATTAATAAACATTTAAAAACAGAAAATGTTAAAAGCCTCAAAAAGAAATCCATTGATTACGTTTTTTTATTAGTGATTGAAAGATATTGTTTTTTTATCTATTTAATTTTTAATGATTTAAAGGTCTTGCGTTGTTTTTAACTGAAGAGCTTATGCAAATAAATTAACCTTGTCAAAATAACAATGAATTAAAGCCTTGAACAAGTAATGGAAACGTTGCGAGGCTATTTTAATTTCCTCTCAAGCATTTTTTTTAATAGTCACATTTCTAGCATGGAGTAACTTGTGTTTTAGACAACGAGTGTACTTTCGGGTTTACTTACAAATGAGGCGACTATCTTAGTTCTCAGGAGAAGGAATGCACCCATGATCAAGTCCAAGTGAACCTCGTGTTCTATACAGAGTCGGTTACAAATGTCAGCGGTAGTAATCTTTTAAAACGTGGAACAACTATAACTCGACCGGGGTGGAACCACAGCCGCCCTCATAATCCGCCGTAAAACATTACTTGTGTGTTGGAAAGGTACAATTGCCGGCTACACTTTGAAGCGAGGCGAGCGACTTAGTCCTCAAGAGTAGCGACGCATCTATGCTCTAGCTCAAATAGGATTTCGGTCGTGTTTGTGGTTGTACGTGGATGTCTATGAGCTGCGACTACTTAACATCAGGTGGTTTACATGCACATTTGCTACTCTTCTCACATAAAAAAAACATCAAGTGGACTGCACGCACGTTTGTTATTCTAATTTTATGAAAATGCTGTGGTTAACAACCTACTTACACATACTACGTAAGCTGTAACCCGCGTAACAGAACGCTTAATTTTCAAAACATGACAAACTCGAGAAACAATGTTTAATTCATGTGTCTTTACCATGATGAAAAGCTTAAAACTATGTATATATTTATATGTAAAGCCTTTTATTATAAAGCCTAAGCCAGACACACTCTAAATTATCCTGAAGAGATTCTCGCTCTGACATTTAATATGTGTTAAATGTGAGACGCTCCTATGTGCACAGAGCTTAACAACGTAAAGTTTTAGACAAGCTAACATAGTTTTCATATTTATTACAGTTCTTGGTTAAAATTGCAATTGAACTTTGCGTGTGACGGTAATTATTCATCCGTCCAAGTTTTCGCATTCGTTACATACTTACATGGCATGTTCCATACGAATTAGGTACACAATAGAATATGAATATATATTGGCTATGCTACAATAGCCTAGGGGCTACATTTCTAGCTCCTCGTACGAGTAGTTTAGGGTTCAAATCCTTGGCTTTACCTTTGATTTTATGAGGCAATCACTTGCTTTAACATTCAGAGAAAACATTGTAAGGAAATATATGCCTAAAAGTTCTTCATAAAGTTCCAACAGGTTTGAAAAGTCGACGGACGAAGTGGACTACAGCTTAATTTTTCTCATTTTAAAAGAAGATGCTTATCAAGAAGGACAGTAGTGAGTTGATAATGAATCTGTATAATATAATATTAGAAATTATTTACCACTGGCTTTAACAGCAAAGAAAAATATCTTGAGAGAACTTGCTTGGAATTCTCCATAAAGATTTCAAAGGTGTGTGAAGTTCATTAACTCTCACTTGACCAGCGCGGTAGACCGTGGCCTAATCCACATTCTAAATAGAGAGGCATGCTTCAAAGCACGACGGGGATAGGTCCAAAAGCTGTGCAAAAATTAAAAGATATAAGCATTAATAGATATCTGTAATTTTATTTTCATTGATAGGTACCAAGATAAGGTTACAAAGATTTCAATTTTAAAAATAAAAATTATTTACAATTATTAATGCAGTAAACTAAGATAATCGATCTTACCTCTGATATTAAATGCTTTACGCAAACTTCACTATTAAAGCAATTAATACGTAAATAGAGACACTATATTCGTCTAAGTTTGTTGTACAAGTACAAACACGAAATGTCAACTCTACACAGAACAGGTTGTGGTTTCCATGACGGAATAGATAGGATATTATTCGTATTCGGTTGTTTGAAACTATTTGCTCTCTCGATGACATATCTAGTAAAGCTATAATTATGTAAAGCAAATTATGATTTTACGTAGGTACCTCTTCAGTTGATTATTTGCTATTAATTCTAGCCTAGTGATAAAATTCAAGTCTCACACACGGGTGGTTTCAGATTCGTACCCCAAGCACGCGCTTCTTATTTAACAATGTTATGAACGTATTACAAATTATTTGTTACTTTTTGACGATAAAGTTAAATGGCATTAGGAAACCTATATACCTTAATTCTTCATAGAATTCCTAAGAATTTAAAGTGAACCAATTCGCGAACCAGCGATAGCCTCTGGCCTATTATTTTATTCTGGGACTAGACTCGTGTCCGCTAGTGAGACCGAAATAGGCGGAAGCTGATGATAATGACTTAATAACTTAAATAATGAACGAAGTGGCAGTGGACAGGCCACCAACCACAGGAAAACCAATGGGGCTGATAGGTCCTCGAGTGGCGACCACGTCTAGGCAAAAGGAGCAGCGGACGTAGCCTAACCAGGTGGATCGACGACCAGATTAAGAGAGCGGGAAAAAGTTGGATGCAGTGGATCCAGAAGCGGTTCTACCATCTAGACGGGATACCATCTAGACGAGGCCTATGTCCAGCAGTAAGCACATTAAGGTTAATGGATGGATGGCTAAACGAAATGTTACACCTGGTACATGCATCCTTAGTTCCTGTGCTGCAACTCTTCAAGTATAAGCACTATAGTTCTTGTGCGGGACCCTCGCAATCGGTCTTCTCAAATTCTACTAATTGACCACGTGTTTTCTTAGACCATGAAATCACATTATTAAATTTAATATAATAAATTAGTGTTAATTGTAATTTTTTTTAATTCCTTTACAAAGGACCCGCGTAACAGAATGCTTAATTTCCAAAACATGACACACACTATATTATCCCGAAGAGAATCTCGCTCTTACATGTAACGTGTGTTAATTAATGGATAACCCAAAATAAGATTAATTATGCAACACTCCAAATATAAAGTAACAGGAAACATACGTGGCTAAAACCCTTTGTATATGCCACTACAGAATTGGAGAAGGCCTGGAGTCTTCAGTACTGTTCCAATGCGGTTTATTTTCCAATCTGTGTAAGATTTGAAAACCGTCGAGCCTCCGATAAAGTTTAATGGCTCTTCATCTAACGATAACAAAAGGGACTATCTGCTTT
>DWON01009047.1:0-11688 GCA_018251015.1 Phocides pigmalion okeechobee | reverse complement strand
AACATGTTCTTCATGTATTGTGTTTCGGTTGGGGAGGTGTGGTTGCCGGATACACATTATGGGAGGCGACCATCTTATTCCTCAAGAGTAGGAACGCATCCGCGTTCATCCTTAAATAGAGCTTCTGTTCTACTTGAGATTGGACGTGGTCGTTCATGGGCTGCAGTGACCACTTAACACCAGGTGGCCTGCATGCACGTTTCTTACTCTTTCGCTATAAAAAACAGCATACAAAACAAATATGTATTAAGATTAACACATATTGCCCTAAAACGGAACATCGTAAGGATAACTTGACTCTGCGACGGTTAATCGCTGACTTTTTTCCTATCCTATGTTTAGGTTAGGTTTTTATTATAATTAGTTTTAAGGTTTTCTTTAATCTGATACGGAAAATATGAAATATTTGTTTCTTTTTTCAAGTCGTTATGTTATAACATAAGCAAATGCACTCGTACACCACCTAGTAACCCACCTATATGATTTAAATTTATATATATCATCGCAGTATTTATATATTTTACTATGTTACGGCTCACGCTTAACACTTTTTGATTGTCGATGTTTCGAACCAGTTGTATGGATCGTGATCACGGCTACACCTTGATGGTAAATGGTCTTTGCATCCTATGGATATCACGCTTCATCTATGTCCTCAATCACTCCTCATCAGACCGTACGTAAATGTGTTGTTACTCCTGAGGACTAAGACGGTTACTTCGTTCGTAAGTGTACCAAGTAACACAGGAGTTTTACGGCGAGTTAGGGTGGCGGTGGTACCTCCCCTCAAACTACACTTTAGAGAAATTTATGGATAACATTATAAAGAAGTCCTCAATACAAATGATAATTATTTTCTAGTACAAGATTCTTCAATAACTTTGAAATCAAAAACACGTTTCAGCGACTAGACTCATCGTGTATTTTAATTAAATTTCTGGTCTTAAAAACTGAGAACAACAATAGTTCGATATTAAAAGACTTCCACGAATTGTAACTACGTAAATATTCACGGAATTCTGTTATTGGTTAATTACCTTATCCAAAGCTGGGTTTTTTCACAAGAGGCCACTAACGTTTTGTTAAAAAAATTTCTTTCTCAATTTCGCGAGCAGAGCAAATAATTAAATGCTTTATTAATATCATTTATAATGACTTTAAGGTGGGGATGAGAGAACTGTAGTTCGATCGAGGAGTTACCACAACCGCTCTCACAATCCGCCTTGTGTTTCGGCGTCACAGGTGCGGTTGCCGTCTACACTTTGAAGCGAGGCGACCATCTTAGTCCTCATTGGTAGCGACGTATCTACGTTCGAGCTCAGATAGGATTTCGGTGGTGTTTGTGGTTGTATTAGATGTATATGGGCTGTGACTACCTAAAATCAGGTGGTTCGCATGTTCATTTGCTTCTCTTCTCAAATAAAAAACACATAATCGAATTAAAAAAAGGGGAAAATTTGTGGTTTCTTCAGAGTCAAATTTTGAAGGGTTCTAGAACTTGGCTTACCTTCCTCGCCTGCGTCTGATGATGGAGGGGATGTGGCGCGATGAGCCGCAACGGAGGCGGGGCGGGCGGCAATGCAGCCAACAGCGGCGGCACTAAAGGCACACCGCCGCCCAGCGGCAGCGCCACCGCAAACTTCTCCACCCCCATCCAGGGGACAACCCACCCCCCGCCCGCCTGCATCGCGCCCCCGCTCCCCCCGTACCACGCCAGCTTATCAGCTTACGTCACACATCCACTCAAATTGCTTTAGCACCAGTTGCCACCGAACATCACAGTGTTACACAATGCACTTGTACCTGGAAAGAAGAGAAGAATCTGATAAGAATAATTATGTTACAAAAGGTGTTAGTCCATCTGATATTAACCCTTTTCCTGCGGCGTAAAATACTGCTGTGTATTGCGCAGTGTAAAGCGTTTACGGCTTGTATGGATTACAGGCGAACACAAGTGTTGTATTTACGTCAGCGAAATAAGTTTAATAGGGGGGAGATTTATAATCCGACCGGGGAGGTACCACCGCCGCTCGCATAATCCGCCGTAAAGCATTACTTATGTTTCGGTCGGAGAGGCTGGTATCTACATTCGAGCTCAGGTATAATTTCAGTCGTGTCTGTGGTTGTTGCGTGGATGTCTATGGGCTGCGGCTACTTAACATCAGGGGGTTTGCATACTCGTTTGCTAGTCTTCACACATAAAAAAGTAAAGCGGAAACAACATCCGTGTATTCGCAAATATTTTAGGGACGCTAAAAATACAACATTTTTGTGAATTGTCGTCGTATCTCTAGTCTAAAAAGACCGCTCCAGTATAGTGCCGCCTCCCGCAACGCAAACCCAATGTAACATATGAGCGCCGCACTCAAACTGTTTACTTTCAAACGATATCTCAGGTATCACAATCACCATTAGCACATTGTAACCGAAAGCATTTGTTAGGTCCGACCCTAATATTTCCAATTCCGATTGATGTGGAAGCCTATTGAAAATCGAGGTCAACGGACATTCAAAATGTTACTTTGACACGTAACGTTTTATGTACAGGCACGGTCTAGAAAACTTTTTGGTAAATTTTTTATCAGCATTAATGGCGGATGGATTTTGAAAGGATTTTTCGTCCTCAAAACAGCATTTCCAAAAGTCTACGGAAAAACCAAAATATATCGCCCATTTGCGACGGTGGTGAGACAACTAAAAACCTCGATGTTACAGGAAATTAGTTCGAAACCTTGGGTAGATTTTAACTTTTTAAATAGCGTAATATTGTTAGAAAGAGTAAGAAACGGGCACGCAACACACCTGATGTTAAGTGGTCATTGCAGCCCATGGACAATCACGTCCAATCTCAAATAGAACAGAAGTTCTATTTAACGATGGACGTGGATGCGTTCCTATTCAACTAATATCACAATAATTCATGTAAAGCTACTATAAGTTTTCAAAAAAACTACCCGAAATAATTACGTATAAAAGAAACAGAAAGTTATATATCTCGAAATGATGCACTATCGACGCAAATGGAAGATACGTAATACGTAACTTTGATATAATCACCATAAGTGCCTAATCTAAATAAATTACAGGGAATCCGTGCTCGTGCATAGTGCCTAAAACGCTGGCTGCATTCACGCGTTGAAATGCGATTGGGTTCTCTGCACGAGATATGAATCAGACCTCTTGTTATCAGGATCGTCGATCAAACGTGGGAATAATTGATTGGAAAAAAAATTGTTTCTCGAACCCACGGACTAAGAGTTTCAAAGCCAAGCGGAACAACGTGACTTCGACTCCTTGAGCTACGCTACACCCGAGTAAGGAGGAACCCTCGAAGCCCGAATGATCCGCCTGGAAGACGGGTAGAGTATCCTTCCAGATAAGAGCGGATAGTACTGTAGGGTGAAAGTGTCAGATATGTGAAGTCTCAAGTTTCAATCGTTCATCTCCAGCCTCTCTGTTTAGATTAACAAACACATCAAAGTGATCGTGATTATATTATCAGAATCAGAAGGCATTTCCCAAATCGCCGCTAAAATCCGGATCTAAATCCACAGCTCGCAGCCATTAAAAGTTTTTGATCTGAACGATTTGGTGCTTTTTTATTGCCTCGTTTGCCGTTCAATAATAAACAGAGTCGATTCGTAGAAATTGAAATGTGAATGTGGGTTTTATAAATCGCTCACGAGTTTGATGTCACCATATAGTTCTTTTTGTGTGTGTAGTGTCCGGTAGGCATAGATAATAATATACGATTTAAAAAAGATTTTATCGCGGAATTTAAATATTATGTTATATAACGGGTACTCGCTTTTTAATTGCCGATATTTCGAACCAGTTGCATAGCTCGTAGTCACGCCGAAACTGATTCGAAATACCGGCAATTAAAAAGCGTTAATCGTGAGTACCCGTTATATAATATATAATCCTGTAAAATTAGGTCTATTCGCGTTGTGGCCCTTTTGTTTTGAAGTAGAGATATATGGACTGTCTCGTGTGCAACGAGCATAATTGTTCACCAGCCTACAAGGAGTATGCGTGTCTAAGTATAGTCATTCAGTGTTAAACTATATACCTTGTAAGTGTACGAACATTATAAGATGGAAAAGGTATTCATCATCAATCTTCGTCTATTTACTTCTTCCTTCTTCATTCTTTAATGCTGCTAGGCTTTTATAAATACAGATATATAAGATATTATAGAGTAGAAAGAATATTTATCGTCAATCTTTTTACACTTTCTTCTTTCTCTAATACTTCTTGCATTAAAACTGCCGTTAGTACCACTTCTTCGAGTTTAATAAAGTTTTTATAATGTCAAATTTCATAGTTCGGATGTTTTAGTTTGTGTAAAAAGTTGTGGCTTTTGGTTGTCTTATATATGACTTATAATTTCTCAAGAGTGGCCACACATCTGTGATTGAGTTCCTTTGGAATGAATACATTCCTTTGATGGATATACTTTGAGTGAAACGTTCATAGGCTCGAAAGTTACCTAGAACGTAACCAGTTGACAAAGTTAAGCAACACCCAGAGCGGTCCAAACTTGGATGGGTGACCGCTAGTGACAAAATTTCCTGCACGTTCTCGTGCTTTGCAGAACACGTAAGGAAGTCTGTTTTGGCTGTTTTTGATACAGGGCAGTCATTAAATTATGTCTCGGGCGGTTTGTATGTTTCCGATAAACAGATTGGCCGGTAGATCATACTACGAGTAAGCATTGGAGCATCGTGCATGAATGCTTCAAGTCTTTCCTAGTCGTGGTTAGACTCCAGTACCCAGCAGTGGGAAAATGTGTTGATGATAGTGTTAAAAGTGGGAGAACCGGAGACGTACCTCCGCCGCCCTCATAATCCGTCGTCAAGCATTACTTGTGTTTCGGTTGGAGAGGTGTGGTTGCCGCCAACACTTTGAAGCGAGGCGACCATCTTAGTCTTCATGAGTATCTACGTATCTACGTACGAGATCAGATAGGATTTCAGTCGTGATTGTGATTATACGTGGATGTCTATGGGCGGCGACTGTTTAACATCAGGTGGTTAGCATGCTCGTTTGCTACTCTTCTCACATAAAAACGGCAGCGTGTCATTAACAATCACCGTAAACAAGCCATACGTCTCGTAAAAACATTTATTTATGTATCTACCACCATGGCTCTGCAATTTTTATATCGTACAATGTATATTGAAATTTATGTCCAAGGCATAAGGTTCAAATTAACCATTTCAGTGGTGCGGGAATTTGTGAAATTTTAACCTTCGTCTGATAAATTTTGTTGATGTTATATGAAAAATATTTTGATCATTACAGTTTATGAAAATCACGACACAATGTATGTGATTTCATGTTTGATGTATACAGTTTTACATATATTTTATGTAGCAATGTAGTGACGTATCTACATTTTGTAAAATTTACAGAAACAAGAATCAAATATTGATGTAAAGTTGAATTACTGTGAGAATTAATTTTGACAATATTGTAGATTGTAAAATGCATTCAATATTGTAACTAAAGATCAACTTCATTTTAATTCGTATACATTCTTCACTAAAAGATCACTAAATATCTGCCAATCCTAATTTTGCGTCTGAACCATCTCTCAATACCAAAGAAACTCCAATAATACATTTCAAAGCGAACAAATAAAATTGAGTAGATACACAGAGATACCGAAAAATGTGCTCTAAAGGAATTTGCACACAACTGAATTGATTTACGAATCCACAACGACACAATTTTGGTCGCGATGAGATCGCGAATTTTGTCGATAATGCGAAAGGGGAATTTTGCACGCCTTAAATCATTCCTTTTTGTTGCTAACCAAGCAAACAAAGGGCGATGCGGCTAAGGCTGACGATTAATCTGCGGCTAAGGGTACGTTCACACGATGCGACAACAAAACGCATGGGTCTGAAATCTTATTAGCTATATCTACAGTCTATATGTACAGAGCTTGACGTAAGACGAACTGCAAATTTAATCCGCCATACAGCATTAATTGTGTTTCGGTTAGAGAGGTGCTGTTACCGGCTACACTTTGAAGCGAGGCGACCAACTTAATCCTCAGAAGTAGCAATGTATCTACGTTCGAACTCACATAGAATTTCGGTCGTGTTTGTGTTTGTCGTGATGTCTATGGGCTGCGACTTAAATAGTATGTTAGTAGTTAATATGTTAAATACATCAGGTGGTTTGCGTGCTCGTTTGTTACTTTTGTCATATAAAAAAATGAAGCGCACAATGAAAATAAAAGTGCAATTGAAAGCGCATCGAGGTAGACATAACTATTGGAATCGCAAACTTGTATACATTGTAATGCGTTGCCACATCACAGTAGTTAGCGCATTTTCGAAAAAAGTCTAAAATTGCACGTCTTATTTGAATAACTTGTAATGAATAACTAAACTATACTCACTTTTACTTGCTCAACTTTCTTTTGGTACATACCACACCATATATACACAAATGAAGATTTCATTCTCATTAAGATTCCGCAAAACAAAGAGACTGATTTTGAGCAAGACAGCTTTGGATGTTCAAAGATTGCGAGTTTTGGCAATAATACGAAAGATACTGGAGGGAGGGGCAATTCACGCCTAAAATTACCCCTTTTGGTTTCCAATCAAGCAATAAAAGGGCAACGCAATTAAGGCTGATGACGTTGCGACTACGCGATTTAATATTAAATCATAAACATCAGCAAATCCTTTTAAAACAACGATTTCGATTTCAGGCTAAACACAACACAATTTCGGTTGCAATGAGATTGCGAATTTCGAATGAAGTTATTCCAATGTATTACTAAGCAAACAAAGAGCAAAGAAAGGCTGATTTCAAATTTGCAGATGTAGAAATAGAAATAGAAACGGTTTATTTATATAAATAACTAGCTACACGGCCCATCTTCGCTTGGGTAATCGAGTTATAGATGCATCCAGTCTTTATCTAGTTGTAAAACCGACGATTACAAACATCTATTTTGAACCACGACTCAAATTCTATATTGAATTTAACTATTTAATTTCTCATCCAATTTACAAAAAAAAGTAAATCTATTATGCACCAAAACCTTTCACAAGAATTACTCTACCTGTTGTTGAAAACTGAAAGAAAATCCGTTCAACCCTTTTTGAGGTTATTATGAACGGACAGACAGACGCGACAGAGGACATTATTTTATAATATTTAGGGATTATGCATAAATGTATCCATTGTTGAGGCGTGAGGTATATACCGGTAAATATATACCGGTACCTGCCCGTATCTTATTCCGTAGTTTGTGTTGCGCTTTAGTATTCAATCATGAGGGCTAGACAAAATCAACAATATCTCGTATGTTCAAATTTAACAAAACTATTTAAAAGAATAGATAATTATGTCTATTCCTTTAAAATTCTCAATAGTTTTGTTAAATTTCATGGAGGAGGTGTGTGTATTAACACATACCTCCTCCTCCTCCTCCTTCTTCTGAAGCCATGAAATAAATCCACTGGCTTAAACAAGCAAATGGCAAAAGTTTGCATCTAAATGCAATTCATATAACGAAGACATTAACGGCAACACTTCGCCGAATTAATCGATAAATCGCAACAGAACAAGCAAGTAACCCACACCAGCACGCACCAGCACACACCAGCATAAAGCAGCACACCCTTGCAGATTATTTGCACGGATAACGCGAGCTGACGCCAACCGCCGCCGCGCCGGTAATTGCCGAACACCCCATCTGAGGTTTCAGACACGGCTAATTCAATTTCAGCGAATCCATTACCAATGAAAATCATTTTAGATATTGGCTGGGAAATTGTCAGCGTTTTGTTGTCGTGCGCCCTTTTATTTAGACTTTATTCTGTAAAGGAATAATGAGTATTGGTTTTTGTGTGAAACATACATTGACGCGTCTTGAGATTATAAGTAAGATATTCGAAATGACGGCAAATGGCAATACACTCTGTTATCCTATTATGGGCCCTTTCTAGCACCGATCTTTTCGTTTTGTACGCAAATGATCCCTCATAATCCGCCGTAAAGCATTACTTGTATTTTGGTTGGAGAGGTGCGATTGTCGGTTATACTTTGAAGCGAGGCGACCATCTTAGTCCGCGGGAGTTGCAAAGTATCTACGTTCGAGCTCAGATAGGTTTTGAGTCGCGTTTGCGGTTGTACGTGGATGTCTATGGGCTGCGACTATTTAACATCAGATGGTTTGCATGTTCGTTTCCTACTCATCTCACAGAAAAAAAACGAAGGGGCAACTGTGGGCATCCAGATCCATCAGATCCATACGCATCTATCAGCCATTGCGTGTCCCTCGCTGAACAAAAGCCTCTCCTGGATGGCGCCACTCAGATCGGTTCTGTGGTCTGCATTCAGCGATCAGGTTGTCGATCCACCTGGTTGGGGGACGCCCTGGGTTCCTTTTGCGTAGATGTGGTCCCCATTTGAGGATCTTTCGCCATCTTATCTATGGCTATATCATAATTTTTCTTCTATATATATGTTGTTTTGTTGTCTCTATAACATACTATTATTATAAAAGTGAATTTAAGATTGTTTGTTACGCTTTCACGCCAAAACTACTCAAAGGATTATTATGAAACTTTGTACTGTGTCTTAGAGATATTAAACATATATTCTTAGAGATATTAAAAATTACATAGGATACATTTTATAAAAAAAATATTTTGGCAGACGTGATTGTTAGTCAAAAAAAAATTAAAATCTAGCAACTTCTAGCCTTCAAATTAATATCTTATTGACTTTAGCTTCAGCTGTTTTGAATTTTCGTACATTTCATATTATTTATGATCTTTGACATTTCTTTAAGGGCTTTAACGCGAGCTAAGCCGTGGGAAAAATCTAGTGTTTACATATTTTTGATATAATTCTTTGTGGTATATAATAAATAGTATTGTTTTAGTGTCAAATTTTTAAGGTTAAGTAGCCTCTAGCCGCTCTCAATATTCTTAATTCAATTTTGATATTTGTCAGTGTTATACGTATTTCAATTCCACAGCCATCTTCACTATAGTAATATATTAGTATCTTAAGTTCCCGCAATACCAACTTCGACTATTCTCTTACGCGTGGGAGGGAAATATATTGAAGGAATCTCCGATTGTTCTAAAAGCATCATTTTTTAGCCTTGACTATATCTAGATTCTGTACAGTCTTGGCTAAGAGCTGAGCTTAGGGAATCGTCTTATTTATCGACTTGAAACCGGTTCGAGCCGGATGGAACCAGATTTGTGTGAGAATGTACACAATATAGAAATCGGCATTTATGCGCTTCGAGCTGGATAAAACCAGATTTATGTAAGAATAGAAGTCTGTTTTTTGTTTAGATTTCTTGTTTAGTGTTATTATGGATTGTCATCGCCAGATACTAGTGTTTTAGTGCTGGGCGTAGCTATTCATCCAGACTTAACCTATTAAAATTTAGGTAGATCAAGATCAACTGGATTAAGAGAAATCATTGCTATCAACTTATTGTTAAAACTACTTTGTAACAATCCGCTACCACGAGCTATCACGGTAATTTCAATGCGTGCACAATGAAGATAGGAAAAGTTGAAGAGAGTAAAAATATATACCATTATACATATAAACTACGGTCAATGGGTGTTCGCTTAAAAACGGAGCATCATCAGGGTAAGCGAATACAGTCATCGTTGTTTTAACAATAACTTAATTAAGGATAACGAATTAATAGACATGAAATGTCATTGCGAATTTATTAAGACCTGTTGGGCATGCATACATTTTTATATAGGCAAAATATTGGTGAAAAGTTTGCTTCAGAAGCTATGGCCCTCGAAACTTGTTTTACGACAAAATTTAATGAAACGTAAATACACAGCTTAAAGAGTACAATCTCCTAAATGAGTTCTTTATAAGCGTTGCTAACATTTCAAGCGGTTGAAATAAATTTAAGTAAGTATATTATACGATGAGAAATGCCGTCTTTTTTTGTAAAGTAATATCTTCTTCAAAAGACTACACGATTTATTTGGCAAAAGTAACAACCGAGCGTGTAGGCTTCTGATGTTTAAAGGACTCTGCAGCCCATGGACTTATATGTCCAACGTCCATTAGGAATGAAGTCCTGTTTGGCGTTGTGTTTAGATGCGATGCCACTCTTTAGCAGTGACATGGTCGCCTCGCTTGTAAATGTTAGCGGAAACCGCATCTCTCCAACTGAAACATAAGTAATGCTTTACGGTGGATTATGAGTATGGCGGTGGTTCCACCCCCGTAGCACTCTAGATCGACCACTTTGAGTATTAAGATTTTTGCATTTCATTCATGTATACTGTTATACTACTTCTGGAAGAAATAGCATGCATATTAATTAACCATGTATTTTAACTAACCAACGGGACTTTTCCGCGACTAGCGTTCACTTACATCGATATAGCGCGAGTAAATGGGGGGAGACCCTTCAGTAACACGATCGCTTGATATCTTTGTATGCGTGATAAAGTTTGTTCTAATTTTCTTTGTTAAGACTTGGACCAGTTTCAAAATTTCACATTGGTCGCCATTAAAAATAATTTAGCCTTGTAGAAAAATATATAACATAGATTAGTCAAGCTGTTCGATTTGTAATAATATTAATATGTGACTAATGTGTGAAGTTTCAAAGTATTTCATAACTTTGTACTGTATAACGGGTGATTACGATTAACGTTTTTTAAATGCCGATATTTCGAACCAGTTGCATGGCTCGTGGTCACGGTTATACTGTTTAGCTATGACTACGAGCCATGCAGCTGTTTAACCGTGACCATGAGCCATACAACTGTTTACCCGTGACCACGAACTGGCAACTGGTTCGAAATATAGACAATTAAAAAGCGTTCATCGTGAATACTAATTATATAGTAAAATAAATAAATTGCGCTATGATATTAGCTTAAAATCGTATATTTCGTAACTTTCACACACACCCATTTATACCATGAAGCATTCTTAATGCTTCAAGGTATTAGTTGTTATCGACTTCGATTGGGAGTACCATAGTGTTATTCTGTAAGGTCGATTTATTCGAGGATATCAAATCAGAGATTAATTAATTAATTTAAGTTGCATCGACGTCGGTACCAAAAGGTCTGGTTCATATCTCGAATAGCAAACGCTATTCAGCGTCTGATTTTAAACATCATTGCGGGATTTATACACGTTTAAAATGTTTTTTGGAACACATTATGAACACAATATGTTTATAATGTGTTCCAAAAAAAACATTTTTTTTACTTAATTCTTTATGACTCAAAACTGTGATACAATAGTCTATGTTAATCTAGAGCATTCAGGCATTCTTTCTTTGTAAATTGTTCTAAGGTACCTACCGAATGAAATCATCAAAGTAACGACTTCCAAGGTACATTAAAAAGCTTTTAAAACTCCGGATATTTGAATACATTTACTACAAAAAATAACAATACCTACCATTTGTAATGAATCAACAGATATCCGCTTGCCTATAAAATTAAGGGTTGTGGTACACTCATTTTTTTATTTTTTTATTGTCAAAGAGTATGAAATGAGCATGCAAGCCACCTGATGTTAAGTGGTCACTGCAGTCCACGGACAACCATGTCCGATCTCAAACAGAACAGAAGTTCTATTTAAGGATGGACGCGGATGCGTTCCTACTCTTGAGGATTAAAATGGTCGCCTCCAATA
>DWON01009046.1:0-11689 GCA_018251015.1 Phocides pigmalion okeechobee | reverse complement strand
ATATATATATATACATACATATATATATGTATATATGTATATATATATATATATATATATATACATATAAAGCTTCTCCTATATAGGCACCGATAGGATTTCAATCCTGATTCAGGTTATAAGTAGATCTCCATGGCCTACAACGTCTACCTGTCATTAAGTGGCCTGCTCATTTGTTACATGAAAGGTATTTTTGTATGAGTGAAGTATTACAAGTACCCCTAACCGCAAATCTGATCCCCGCGAAAACCACAAAATTGCAACCTGTAATGAATTGTAATTTTGATACAATTTATATGAGTTCGCACATGTGGCTAGCGGCTGCTTCCAGCCACATGTTACCTACGGCAAGACGCCATCACGTTGTACGTTGCATGCATTTAACATCAACATCTAACTTCAAAGCATATTGATTTCCTATCTGAACACGAACTTAGACGTTGTAACTTCTGAAAGCTGAGATAATCGTCTCACTTATAGGTTTAGTCGGCTACCACATATCTTCAAGAGCCACCACAATTCTCTTTGAATAGCTTCATAGTGGTTTTTGAGACTGCGGTGGTATCAGACGAACATAGCCCTAATACCTATAAACCGTATACACGTGTAGGTGCGAATATTGTTATTACGAGCCAAGCAAACATTCATCTACAAGTTGCTAGTATAGACAGCCTGATGTGAAAATATTGTTTTAACTTTTATTTATGTGGAAAAGGAGCAAACGAGCATGTAAGCCATCTGATGTTAAACGGTCTCACAGCTGCAGCTCACGGACATATCCAATATCACCTCGCTTGTAAGCCGGAACTCCGTCCTTCTCCAACCAAAATATACGTGCTGTTTTACAACAGATTGTGTAGGAGGCGGTGGTACCACCCCTATCAAAATGTACTTCTAAAAAGTCATCTAATATTTTTCATTAACAAAAGGTAAAGTTAAACGTTGTTATATTTCGCAGTTATGCTGTAAAAATGTTTCGGGAATAAAAATATAACGATCCATATAAAGTATACGCACGTTCCACGATAAAATACAGAAATATTGACTTCACAGCCGGCATTTATCCATTAGGAAGTATTTTAAATGACAATAAAAAAATAATGTTTTCAGAGTTTTTAGTTGTATTCATAAGTACTCTCAAAACCTGTTTTATAAGAGATAAAGGGGCTTATAGCTTTATATAAAAACTTAGAGATTATATCTGTTTAAATAATTGAAGTAGCAAAAGATCATGCCGTCCACCTGATGATATGGTAACAGTTTTAAACAGCTCCAAAAAATGATCTACATTCAGACGGACACTGTGGTGCTTTCACTGAGGACATAATCATACATTTTAAACAAAAACACAGCAGTGATTCAAAAATACGTTGTAATGTAGAAATAGCTTATCGGTATGTACCCTACGAAGTCTAAATATAAAATTTTGTCTCACTTTTTAATATATTAAAAGTTAAGTTTCTACTGCACGCCACTAAGTCCTTTTCAAGTATATTTTGACAGTGTTATTGATTTGGATACAAGTTATTTTTATTGTATTTAAGTTCTCAAAACAGCATTCACTAAGTGTTATATATGGCAAAAATATTTTTTCAGAAATATCTATTTACAAAAAAGTTATATACGTATCACTCACAATCACCTAAATAAAACATTGAATAGTTTAAAACTTATTATAATACAATCTAAGAACGAGAATAATAGCGATCACAATACTCTTCGCGAGATATGAATCTACCATTTCGTCACCAGTAACGTCAATGAAATGTGGATGGTCAATGAAAACAGTTGATTTTATGAAATTGTTTGGCCCTTGGATCCTCGGAACCAAAAGTTTTTAACGTCTGTTTAATTGTCTTGTATCGTATAAGGAAAACTAACGACGTTTATATGATATTTCAGTTCAACGACTTTAATATCACGCAATTTTCAACATAAACAACGATAAGGATTGAAGATAACCAACGACAAAACTGAAACAAATGCATCGTAAGAAACTTTAATTCATATTACAAAATTCTTACCTTCATTTACGAATGTAATCATCTACCAAGTGATTGAATAGTAACCACTATAATGGTCTACGGAGAGCGATTCGCATTTAGGTACAATCCTGCCCGGAACGCTCTTGATGTATCCATGAGCAGGGCACTGACCTCATGTAATATTCATGGATACGTCTGTACAGACTCCCGATATATTTACTGATCGCGTCAACTGCTATGTCCCATATTAAATGTAGAATGAGGGTTCGAAAACGAAAATAGTTCCAACGATGTTACCATTCAAAGTTACTATATTGGTAGTTCGTTAATAATGAAATTACTCAGACCTTTATAAAATATATTGTTGTTAAAAGGGGGAAATTTGAAAAATAAACCTGGTAAATAAATGCCATTTTATACTTTAACGGATCCACCTACACTGGAAATCACTATAAAATATATACAAAAAAGAATGCATAAACACCTAAACTCAGACATGAAATAAAAATTGTAACTGATCGCTGTCTGTACATGACATATGTATATAAAAATCATAATGGGGTGTCTTTATACACTCAAGAGAACTCAAAAAATGTTTTTTTCATTTTGTCTGTTTGTCTGTATATCTGTATGTTTGTGTACGCTAATCACAGAAACGGTTTATCCAATTGGAAAACAGTTTTCAAGATTATATTGCGATGGGCTTCACTTAACGTTTAGTGTTTTTTCATTGAAATCGGTTAACAAATATCATTTAATCAGTTATCCGTTTATCAGGTGATGTGCATACTCGTTTGCTACTCTTTTGACATAAAAAAAAGAAGTTATGTCAATTTATACCAATCATCACCGACGAAGTGGGCACAGCTAGACAGTAATATTATTGCAGTTTGATAAAATCGATAAGTTAAGCATACTTAGACGGTATAAGTACGAGTGTAACATAATGTAATACGAGCGATCGTTTATTGCATAGGTTTTTTCAGGGTAAATTGAACTATGAATAAAATTTCTAGTGAACGATTTGGTATTTGCAGCTTATTGGCTCGCAAACCAATCTTGAATAAAGCAAATATTTCCAACGTAGATTTTCTTTCGTTTTTATTTTATCTAATATTTATTTATGTTGACTTATTCATGACTTTCGATGAGATGAGCTCTTAGAAAGGATTTAGAAAAAACATCATAGTGTACGTTTCTGAATCAACATTTGTAAGATATGATATTAAACTAATACCTTTGGGGAATTTATATATTTTGCTATGTAACGGGTACGACGATTAACGTGTTTCGATTGCCGATATTTCCTACCATTTCTAGGGATCATGGTTACAGTTTAACTTTTCATAACGGTTTATCCGTGATCAGTATCCAATTAACTAGTAGTTTAGGCAATGACAGTTACACAGTAAACAGTTTAGGCAGTTTAACTGTGACCAGGAGTCATGCAATTAGTTCGAAATATCGGCAGTCAAACATTATAATCGTTATACGTGAGTACCCGGTAAATAGTAAAATGCAGGAATTCCACGGTAATATTTGCTTAAAATCATACGTTAAAATCTATTTATAAAAGTATAGTATCTAACTCGGTGTTATGAATTTTAGTTATTTATGCTGAGAGTACGTTGAGTACTTGATATTTAAGTTGTTTGCATATTATGAATATTTGTTGTAAGTTAAGCTATAATGTTTTTAAAGGGGTCAGAAGTGCTTTAAACCACATCTGGCAAATGACACCATGGTCTTGTCTAGGTTATTACCAAAAGTGGAATAGAGATAATGATTGTGATAATAAATATTAATAAACTGTAGAAACGATACGATCCCTTAGTACTTTAACAGAAATTTTTAAACATCAACCTTAGTGTATGCAAAATTTTAAGAAAAATGATTTCCTTTTCAATTTAGGAAATTTCGATTAAATACAGTACCAGTTTTTAAGTATTATCATCATACTAATTTCTAGAGTAGAGGAATTTTTGCATTTTGTTGCGTACCGTTTCAGTACATATGAGGCAATTTTCATAGTGCTCACAAATAGCGACGCATCTGTTATAGCCTACAGGTTATTCTCTACGAGTCATATTACCCTCATTTTATGTGGGTTTGGTTACACTTATCCAAAGGCGACAAATGCCTCTTACAATAAAATGAAATATATAAATATACATATATCTACAATAATCTATACAAAATAAAATCGAAGTGTCTGTTTGTAATATTAAAATAACCGCTTTTTACTAAATGCATGCATATACGGTACATATACCAAAAAACATATTTTACATTTATTGTCTGTCTACCTGTCTGTTTGTTCCACATTATCTCTGTGACGGCAGGACCGATTTTGACGGGACTTTAACTGGCAGGCAGCTGATATAATAAGGATTAACTTAGGCTACTTTTATTTAAGAATTATATAAAACAATAATAATCCGAACAAAGTCGCGAGCATCGCTAGTTTGTCAAATAAAATCTCAAAAGAAAACGTTTCTTAGTGAAAGTTTTTCCTTAAATGTAGGTCAGCTTCATTGAAATTAAATAATACGCATCTAAAAAATAAAATGAAAGCCAATACTATATCTAGTGGATTAGCCGTTCGCCAATATTGCGAATGTTCTCTACATTTCTCCAAAAAGAGAAACCTTGGGGTACTGCCAAATGAGTAAATTATACGATGTGCCATTTATTATGAATCACTAAGTTTGTTTAGTCGTCAAATGCAAATTTACTAAGATTATGTGAAACAGCAACATATTTTTAGCGTTTAATGTAAATATGTTTTGCAACTAATTGTGAATTTAATTTTTGGGCCATATAACTCAATGGACTAACTAGAGATACTTACGAAACTTGACGGGAGGTTGAACTATAGATATGTAGCCGAGGTTCCACCATCAAATCTTCTTTGAGACCTCTCTTATATTTTGGTTGAATAGATCACCGGTTACACTTCTAAACGATGAAACTATATCAGTCCTCAGGAGATGTAGTGCAGTAGCTATGATTTCAGTCAGAACTCCAGTTCTCTTTGAGAATAAGGCTTAATATCCACGAAGCGTTCGAAACATAATCTAAGTTCCTAATCTCCTACACGCTTGTTTGCTACCCTAACATAAAAAAAACAATACTTTCATGATATGACTATTCTACTAAAATAAAACAGCGATTCTTTTGTTTAGCATAAATAGCCAGTTGCGCGCGTTTACGTAACCCAATTAATCGCCGTCTATCCTCTCGCTTGTCAAACGAATATAAGCATTTCTTTCCATCTTGATGATATGGCATCACGATGTAAGTCTCCGGGCATCCGACAATTCCCTAAATAAGTTTTCATAATACTACTATTCTGATTGGATAATAGAACTATCTTTTTATTTGGCAGAAATTGCCAGTTATGCTTGTTTGTGTAACCTAATTAGTTGTCGTCCATCCCTCCTCTACTCAAACGTATACTAGTAGCTTTTCCTGCGGAGAAATATCACGTTCTGAAAGCAAATTTACCAGCCTCCAAGCACAGGTCGTTTCCCTAGGTAATAGACTAATAAAGGTACTCGAGAAACCGCATGTTATTTATAGGCTATTACTAGGATATAACCGAGCACACCTCAAAGCTAAATGTAATAAAATCCTAACCTTAATAATCTACAGGTTGGCTATGTACTTGCAGTTACGGTATCAAGGATATCGATACCGTTTCTCTATTAAATAGTGATCGCAATTCTCTAAGCGTGATATGAACTAGCCCGATTGTCAGCAATAATGTAGATCAAACTTGGTACCAATTATTTAACCAAAATTAATTTCCATAATTCCGCTATTCTCCAAGGACAATAGAACAATCCCTTTATTTGGCATAACTGGCTAGTTACGCTCATTTGCGTAACCCAATTAGTCGCTGTCCATCTCTCCCGCTTGTCAGATCATCTTACTGCCTCGAGGAACGTAGAGTATGTAACTCAATAACCCTGCCAAGAAGATACAATTACTTTATAGTACCATGTAATAAACATTGGTAGCATTATTTGTTTCTCTTTTCTAGGTATTTGTATTGTAATAAGTGTTGCTTGACAGACGTCATTATAAACATCAATGAATAACATTATTTAAAGGTTTTTTATATTGAAAATAACAAACGAGTTACTTCTTCTCAGGTATAAGATAGTCACCTCTTAAGTAAGTGTGATGGTCGGATCTTACATATTCTATTTCCTTGCAAAAGAGTGTGTCAGCAAGTCATTACAGCCGTGTGGTGGAATACAGGCTCTTGCGAGACTCATGCCAAAGCAGTAGGATGTAAAAAATATGGAATACATTAAATATAATTGTATTAAATGCTTAATATAAATCTTTAAAGAGAGTACGTGCTCATGCGGCATGGTACCAAAAATGCAAGCTGCCTCTTTCAACAGCGATCGCAATTCCCTATGCGAGATATGACCCAGCCTTCTCGATACTGGCAGCATCGACCAAACGCAGAATTCTTTAAACAATTTTTTGGTAATTGACCCTACGGACCAAAGGTTCCAAAGGATTATATACCGTATACTTTGTATTGTATAACATTAGGATATCACAACTGTGATATTTTCTTAACACTAGTAAAGGGCGAGATAAGTACATGTTTCCTATTGGTTTAAACAGATAATAGTCCTAGCTTCGGCCACCGCTTTTGGACGACTCAAAAACTTTTCACAAACAGATTAACCGTTAAACCACCAATCCGTTCGAGCATCGTGGTCTAATACGCTTGAAGTAGTTTCTTGTTTCCGTAGTGATACAAATTTAGATTAGTTTGATACATACCTTTAATTATTTGTGTAATAGGCTTTATATCTTACACAGAAAATTGCAATCGGTATTCAGCGCGGGAATACGACCAGGGTTGTTTGCACCATGGCGCATCGACAAGGATTCCCTGTAGATTGTTCAGAGCTTTTATTATAATTATTTAAGGTTTTTATAGTTATATTAAGATTATTATAAATATATCTCTCTTAATACTCTTACTAATATTCGGGAAAATACATACAAGAAACCTAATTAATCGATCTATCGCAAAAAACACACACGTGTCTAGCTCTCTAATTAATGAGTTTCAGCCTAATTTGAGCGAATTACCGTCTAATGAGAATTAATAACCCACATTATGGCTACACAGAAACTCTGTTTGAACTAGTTACTACGTAAAATTATGGCTATAACTACTAGATAACAGAATATCCGTTCGCAAATTGGTTTCTACCAATTATCTCAGATTTCGCAGTAGTAGTACTACGAGCCAGACATGCATGCGAAGATTACATTAATGTTCGTATTAGGAGCTGGTGAACAGTTATCCAATTAAGCTGTTACGGGCCACTACATTGTATGAAACTCAGCGAAAGCTTAGTTGAGTTTATGCTGAAATCTTATTAGTAACACAAGATTTTGCTGAGAGCAAAATAATCTATGCTAGAATTATAGTAGAATAAATGGTATTACGATTGTTAGATAATATGCTAATTAAGTTAGGTTACATACTAAAGTAGTTGATATTATTTTATGAATTCGTTCAATCCTTGCTTAATCTTCTTTGGGAAAGAATTTTTAAAATTCACTTCTTAGTGCTCACATACGCTATAAAAAGGGCCTGTATTCAGAATTTGACGTTTCTAGATTCTGCGGTTTCGACAATGCGTTGATCTCTGGGTGTCTCAGTCTCTTCTTTTGTACATAAAGATGGAACTTCAGATGACAATTTATTTTCATCAATATTTAATATCAGTTATGAACTCTTTAAATAACCATCAATTTAGAAGTTGACACTTTAGATGACGATTTATTTTCGTCAAAATTTAATTATCAGTTATGCACTCTTGAAATAACCATAAATTTAGAAGTTGAAACTTTAGATGACAATTTATTTTCATCAATATTTAATTATCAGTTATTAATTCTTTAAATCATTTTCAATTTAGAAGTTCCATATACTCGGCGTCCCATGAAATCCACGTTTTTATTATATACTCATAACGACAAGCCGGATATTACTATGCATAAAAATGCCAGCGTAAAATTGCAACCCAAGCATAAATATCCCTAATACTATCAGGACGAACAAAATGCTTACCCTGTCGTCCAGACCGCGTCGCAAAGATCCAAATATGATACGGGAACACTGGGAATAACATTTTCATCGTATGAAGATAAAGGCCCAATATTCTCTGGCCAGAAGATAGTTGTCATATTTTCGGTGCTACCTACATAGGAATTCTTATTTAATCAACTTGTTTACTGACCTGTAATTTTGTCGTGTAGATAGCAAAAATAAATATATTTTCTTCTGTTGTAACAATGTAGTGAATTGAAATGGAAGGAAGAAACATTACTTCTATTAATATTATCTAATAATGATATTTTTGTTGATAAAAGTTTTAGATTTTCTATCGAAACAAGAAATCCAATAGTTCATTTTCAGTATGAATGGTATATATGTCTGAGCGAAACTGAATGAATTTTGACGTATCTTATACAAGTATGAATAACTGAAGTCATATTTAAAGATATACGTGGACGCTTTGCTAATTTAAGTATTAAGATAGCCTTGCTTAGAAGTATAATTGGGAATAGTATTTCTCAAACAGAAACACAAGATCCACCCATGCCAATTACCTGCCCCGTAATTCGTTTGCTACTCTTGTTACATAAAAATGTGTATATACCTCGTCATTTTCCTGTTACTAAAAAACAAAGTGAGGATAACGAATAACTAACGTAACATATATCTGTTATACGCTCTCCGTCCGACTGAGATTGATGGCAACAATTCATGTTTGTCCAAAAACCGCAACAATGTTGTGTGTGACAGCTTCCCATTACTCTTTCGTCTTGTATTCAAATTTCTGGGTACGACACTAAGGCCCTATGTATATATGCTTATAGAAGTTTGTACTTGACTTTCTTATACATAACAGTAGTTAATACGGAATAAGTTTAGAGAGATCTATAGTCTGACCGGGGAGGTACCACCGCGGCCCTCATAATCCACCCTAAAGCATTTCTTGTTTTGGTTAGACAGATGCAGTTGCCGTCTACACTTTGAAGCGAGGCGACCATCATAGTCCTCAGGAGTAGCAACGCATCTATGTTTCATCATCTATAATTTCAGTCATGTTTGTGATTGTACATCTCTTTTCCTTTTTTTTGTATTCTCGTTTGCTATTGTTCTGGCATAAAAAAATACGCATTCGAGCGAAGAGATGATCTAGGTTTCTTTTGCGGGGCCACGTGCCCTATACTGGGACATACGAAAGGTTGCAACTATTTTTTATGTGTGAGAAGAGCAAGAAACAAAAATCTAGTTCATGTTCGACGTCCACTATATCATGTTCGACGACGAGACCAAATAAAAAATTCTAATTATACAAAAAAAATATCCAATTCTTTGTCTGTTTCCGTATCATGAGAAAACAACTTGACCGATTTAAATTAAGCTTATTTTACTTTGTATCTTTACGACGTCACGTTATATGGGGGAGAAGAATTTTTTACAGATTGGTTTATATTATTATGTGACCTTCACCGGAAATTTACGTTGATGATATGTAGAGAAAGGACGAAGTCATTTATTCGCGGCACTGACGGTTTATTATTTCCGACGCCGACCGATAGCAAATCACAAAATCATTAAAAACTTAAAGAAAAAAAATAAAATACAGCACATAGTTGAATATCCGTGCTGTAATTAAATTACGCGCTAAGGCCCAACCTCCGTGACTACCATGGAAAGGATACAGCTACATAGTATAACAATATTTAAGTTTAGGTACCATAATTGCCTAAAGGTTTGACTTGTGTAATCATTTCAGCGCTAACCAAAGTCAAACATGAAACTTAAGTCAAGGTTATCTCACAGTTTCTGAGAATTACGAATTATTCAACAGATTATGTTTGCACTTATATTCTCTATACACTCTGGTATTCCTAAACTTTGAATTGTTTGGCCTTCATTAGCATATTTAGAAAAATAGCAAATGAACTTACTAGTAACAAGATTTTAGGGTTTTCCCTCAATTCATGACCGTCCGTAGGCTACTTCAAATTAGACTAAACTCTTATCTAAGATAGTACATAGATGCGTTGCTACTCCTAAGGAGAACATGGTCGCCTCTAATTAAGATCAATCAGCAATCGGGCCTCATATTAGTTTAATGTTATACATTTGTTGTCGCTCTCAAGAAAAATAGATACGCTAAAAATAAGGTAGATTGGAAAAAATGTTGTCAACAAATCGGACGACATCACCTGATCGCTCCACCTGCCTATTTTGTTTTACCTAAACTTCTGTAGGGACTGTAGTTCTAGCTGGTAACGCATTATATTCGGATGCGGCGCGGTACACGGACCGCTCTCTGTTCCTGGCCCTTTTTATTGTCACTTACCGATGTGATTGTTATTATGATTGTATAACTAACTTTATATTTGATTAAATCCATGCAGTATCCCTTCTGATGCCCGAAGCGTCCCGTGTATTTTTATATGTGCTCTGTTCTCATGTATAAGAATCTACATTATTGAGAAACGTCTACGATCGTACATAGGTTTTTTGCTACTCTAAAAGACTAAGATGTTCTCTTTTCATTTAGGTGAATCAGCATGTAGATCTTTGCTACAAACGTAATCATCACTTATATTAGATATTAGTTTAAAATTATAAATTTTCTTTGATATTCGTTACACACATTCCATAAGGTGGCAATTACCATTATATATAAGGCACACTATCTATCAGTCTTATATTTGTAAAACGGAAAAATATAGCTTCAACTCCCACCTAACATCGGTAACTATCGGTCTATTATGTATCGATCAAACAAATTAATGGAGAAAGTTCCTCGGAGGCTAGAACTTTTTGTATTAATACTTAGTTACAGAGTTCGACAATCAATACGGATTGATTATTACATTGGTGGAGCTGAGTTTGTTACGAATGTGTCACAGCGGGCAAAATGGGGGAAGATAATAGTATGAAATTATATTACTTTGAATGCGGCTCTCATATATTATATAGAGTCAGTATTATGCGAGGTGGCATTAAATTGGGGCCGTTTTTTCTTGACTGGAGATGCGCTGAAAATTCACAGAAATGTTTTAATTTTTAACGTGTGAAAGTGTTATTTTTTTGTTTGGTGCACATCCTGTACTTATATAAAATATTTCTAGGACCAATGTTATATCAGGAACTTATCAAAGCAATTGAAGTACATCGAATATGATACGGGACAGAAGATTAAAATAATGAATAAACTTTATTCACGGTAAAGGTGACACAGTATACAATTTCTTTTTAAACTATAAACACTACAATAATAACTAAATTATTATAAGAATATAAGTATAGAGATCACACATAGAAATATAAGGGGCGTTTCGGGCACCAGAAGCGCCATTGCAAGGATTTAACCAAATATATGTAAAGTTAACGACTTATTCCATTACACTATTACGGCAATCTAGTGTTACAATCATAATAACAATCACATCGCTAAATGACAATAGAAAGGGCCAGGAACAGAGAGCGGTCCGTGTACCGAGATGCATCCGAATAGAATGCGTAACTAGCTAGAACTACAGTCCCTTTTTATAATAAGTTCAACTATAACAAAATAGGGAGGTGGGGCGATCAGGTGATGTCGTCCGATTCGATGACAATTTTTTTT
>DWON01009045.1:0-11691 GCA_018251015.1 Phocides pigmalion okeechobee | reverse complement strand
TGTCCATGGGCTGCAGTGACCACTTAACATCAGGTGGCCTGCATGCCCATTTCTTACTTTTTCACAATAAAAAAAAAGTTATAATAACACCGACTCACATTTATAAGTAGCCAGTGTTGCAAACAGCCGCACTAGACTGACGATGTTTCAGATATCTTACACCCCTTTTGTTTGGTAGCATTTGTGTCATGTCAATGAATACATAACGGATGTGTTCACCCATACTCTTGTAGCACCTACATAAGGACAACACTTGTGTCCGCCCAAAAACTTGTACAGATTTACACAATTGAGTGCAAATCACATGGGCGTTATCAACTAAAACACGATGCATGTTGAGGCGTCTCCAGTCTAGAAAAACATCTCGTCTCGTGGTACTAGTTGCAACACTTGACTGTGATTGTAGTTCGACTGTGGAGGTACCACTCACCTTCACTCACTTTCACTTTTGATACATACATACATTCAAACTGACATTGATTAAAACTATAAATGCATTGCTTATCGAGCCAGTGTTGTGGAAGGTGGCACTAAACTGGAGCTTCTTTATCTAGACTGGGATGTGGCAAAAGAAATTTATATTTTAGCATCCGAGTGGCATCGGCATCAGCATGCGCATTAGACTACAATATAGTTGTGTATCCGATAGGGAAAGTGTTAACTCTTTTCATTTACCACCATTTCATGTACCAAATATTTAACATTGGAAAGATGATAATACTTAAATAAAACTCTAAGAAACAGTAACTTGAATAATATTTATTATGTACTACACGAGTTAAATGAGGAATGTTCTTATTTACATAGCTTTTGCATTTCATAAACTCCAATATAATTATTAATTGAAATATTTATGATACAGAATTTGAACGGTTCATAATAACATTCAACTACTCTATTTAAACGCAACCGTTAATACTGAAAATAAATTTGTTGCGTTTGGCAGAAATAATTTTTTTCGTCACACGGACACCAAAAGCTTAGTCACCATAGATTTAAATAGCTTTTCATTAAATATTTTCTACAATGGCATCATTGTCATAGAATAAATATATTTAAATATACATAAATAGGATATAATTTACCCTTCAACAATTGGAAACACGCATGACTGGTGAAAACATTAAAATCTGTACATAGAAAAATATATGGAGGGAACGCAGGTTGCGGGGTACATGGAAACAATATAATAATAATTGTACAATAAAGATAGCAACTATTGCTCGCCCGTTTGATCTCTAGGCAGACGTACGGCAGCCACTTGGTAACATTACCTGGAAAAAACATGTCAAATCAAAATCAAAATATTTTTCAAATAGTATCACGTTTGATCGACGCCGCCGGTGACAAGAGGGCTGATTTATGTCTCGCGCAGAGAATTGAGATTGCTATTCAACGCGGGAATGCAGCTAGTGTTCGTGGAACCTTGTCGCATGTGCACGGACTCCCTTTAGATTGTTTAGGTTAGGCTTTTATTATAATTAGTTTTAAGATTTTCATCGTTGTCAAATATTTTATTAATTTATTCAAAGCATATTCTTCATTCTGTGAGTTGTTTCAATGTAACACGTACTAGGGGGCTCATGTATCACATCGAATTAGCGTCGCGGAAGGCAGCACTACGGTAGAGGTGTTTTCCCTAGACCGGTGATGCGGCGAAAATTCAAAGACATTTACGAATACAGACGCTGCTCCCGACGTTGTTTACTGACACAGACCATGTTTTTCATTACAAGTATTTACCTATAAATATAGCATGCAACGGGCCGGCTTAGGCTTTGTCCACCATGTCGATGTTGATCTTGTAGAACACGTATGGGTAATACTCCGATTGTCCGAAGCCCAGCCCCGCTAGCTCTGCATTCTGTAGAAAAGATAATTATTATTACTATTATCAAACCCTCACTTTCCTACAGGTGGCTATCCATCACCATTCAGTAATCATCTGTGAAGAAGAATCTCAGAATGAGACGAGCCTAGTCCAATGCGTTTCTTTTTGTTTTTTCCTTTGTATCAAACTTTATTTAATCATAAGCAAAAAGTATTGTGTGGATGTATATTTGTGGGTGTGCGTGCGTGTGTGTGTGTGTGTGTGTTAGAACGTGCATGGGAATGTGTATATGCACAATGTTTGTGCATATATGTTTATATGTCTTTGTGTGTGCTTTGCAGAATTGTAGCGTGTGTGCGTGCGCTGGTTGTGTCTATGTGTGCCTGCCTGTATGTCTGTGTGTATGCATGACTGCATGATTACGTTTAATTGTAAGGTGTGCGTGAGCGTGTGTGCGTGCGCTGGTTGTGTCTATGTGTGCCTGCTTGTCTAACTGTGTAGTGGCATATTTGTGGCTACACGTAATTGTAGGGTGCGCCCGCGCGTGTTTGTGTGTGTGTGTGTGCGTGTATATGTATATACACATATGTGTGTATGTGTGTGTGTAGAGGGAGTGCGTGCGCGTACGTCCTGCGCGGCGGAGCCGTGGTGGTGCGCGGAGTGGTCGAGGTGCGCGTAGAGCTGTTGCAGCACGTCGCGCAGCCGCTTGCCGCCCTTGCGCGCCGGCACCATCACCACCGCCTGGAAGTTCACCGGCAGGCCGTATCTGCGGACCGGAGAACACGTAACACATTACATCTTGCAATGCATATTTTCGGCTGGGCGAACTATAGTTCGATCGGGGAGATACCACCGCCGCCCTCATAACCCGCCTTAAAGCAACATGTTCTTCATGTGCGGATACACATTATTGGAGGCGACCATCTTAATCCTCAAGAGTAGAAACGCATCCGTGTCAATCCTTAAATAGAACTTCTGTTCTATTTGAGATTGGACGTGGCTGTCTATGGGCTACAGTGACCACTTAACATCAGGTGGCCTGCATGCTCGTTTCCTGAAGTGACAGGTGGCTGCATGCCCGTTTCTTACTCTTTCATAATAAAAAAAAAGCATAGTACCTCAAGACAGACTCAACGAAGACCCTCAAAGCTTTCACGTGTATCCAGGCGCAGAAGCATTCGGAGAAGTTGACCTTCAACCATCGCACCAGTGGGCCCTGGGAACCAATTGAACATGATTTATCGAGTTAGGACTACCACATCGAAGGACTATTATTTAATAAAAAAACGATAAATAGAGAACCTACCTCCTTTTCTTGTAGTTACAAATGAACCTATCAATTATCAGTAATTTAAATAATAATTTAGATAAAACTGGTCCTTCGATCCTGTAGACTTTTTTAAAACAATTAAACACAAACTGTTTCTAGTCGTGGATGACCAGTTTGGCAATTTCTATATTTAAGGAAAAATAGTCCTTCGAGCCGAGCCACATTAAGAAAATGATTTAAAATTTCGAACAACTTCATAATTCATAAGCAGATTGTTACTATACATAACCAGCTCAATGATTTCATTATGTGTGCACATACTCATAGTTTTATCACATATTCATAAAGCATTGGTCCTTCGAGCCTGAAAAAAAATGCTACAATCTATTTCTTACATTAAGTGTATGTTAATACCTTAAAATAAGATAAAATATTCGACTATGAATTTAAAAACTACTTCTTACTTATAGTAACTAGTGTGGTAACTTCATTATTTCCATCTTAAAAGAAAGAAATTGGTCCTTCGAGTCTGATTCAAAAGTTAAACAAAGTTACAACTCACAAACTGCTTCTTCTTGTCGGTGACAAGCTTGGTGATCTCGTTCTTGCCGGCGGCGAGGTCTGCTTCGTTGTACGAGAACTCGCGGACGACAAACTTGCGCTCGCGGGCGTGCAGCTTAAACTCCTCCACTACCTGGAAATTGGTTTACTGCTGTAGAATACAAACGAGCGACATATTTTCAAGAGCAATTACCCCAGGTCGACTCCTCCTACACCTGGAAGGTTGTTTACTGTTGTAGAACATGAGCCAACCCTATATTCTCTAAAGCAATTATCACAGATCTCTTCTCCTCTAACACCTAGAAATTGGTTTACTGCTGAAGATTACGAACCATCACCATATTTTCAAGAGAAATTCCCATAAATCTAGTCCTCTAACACCTGGAAATTGATTTACCGCTGTAGATTATGAACTAGCACCATATTTTCAAGAGCAATTCCCATAAATCTAGTCCTCTAACACCTGGAAATTGATTTACTGCTGTAGAATACGAGTCAGCACTATATAATCTAAAGCAATTTCCACTTTTTGACTCCTTTACCACCTGGAAATTTGTTTACTGCTGTAGAATACAAGCCAGCACCATATTTTTTCTCTCAGTCATCAGCTAACAATAAAATTAAAAGTAATGAATTGATTTTACAGTGTGACTTTGATATTTATTTGATTTTGGATTTGATTGTGATTGTGATTTTGATTTTTGAATTTAATTAAGATTATTTTAATAGGTGGGAGAACTATAGTTCGACCAGTGAGGTACTACCGCCGCCCTCATAATCCGCTGTGAAGCGTTACTTGTGTTTCGGTTGGAGAGGTGCGGTTGCTACACTTTGAAGCGAGACAAGCATGTCTCTTCTAACCAACGTTCGAGCTCAGATAGGATTTCAGTCATGTTTGTGGTTGCGACTACTTAACATCAGGTGGTTTACATGCTCGTTTCCTACTCTTCTCTCATACAAAAAAGACTTGATTTCTGATTTTCGGTTTTGATACGGATTTGATACTATCTTCGTGTCCTCATCACATTGTCCAATGGAAAAAACAGTCGTTAATGAGTGTTAACGGTACCTTCTTGAAGAGGGTGACTGTGAAGAGCCCGTAGTCGTTGTCCTGATGGATGAGCTGGGTGGAGCGCGGCACGATCATGTTGGTTATCTTCTCGTAGTTCGCGTTCCAGTCGTTGAACATGGACCTTCAACGGATAAGTTATTGACAGTTTAAATGCGCTAGAGAAGTGAGTCCCAAATCTGCAGTGGCATAAGAGCATAAGAGCATAAGAGAGCCACTAACTATACTTAACACTCTGCAGCTACAACACTGCTGTATAATTCTGGGCATGACGCGCTTGCGGCTCCTACACAACTGTGTTATACGGCCAAATCTGTGGATTACGGGCGAACAAAAGTGCTGGTTTTACGTCGGCGCTACAAGACTGGGGGCGGGCATTAAGTCTGTGTATTCGTAGATGATACACAGATGCTAAATGCAATAATTCAGTAATTTGTCGGCGTATTTTCAGTCTAATCAAATGAGCTCCAGTTTAGGGCCGCCTCTCGCAATACTGACCCGATCAAATATATCCGCGCCGCAGGAAGTGCCAACACTTTCCCTGCAGCGTTTTACGTTTAACACTGCTGTCTTTTACGTTGCGTAACGACTTGTACATACCTCTTATTCATACAAATCTGTATGCAACTTTTCAAAACTGACTCGATGTAATATGAACACCGCATTGAAATTGTTAACACTTTTGACTGCAGCGTTCATATATTAGATCGAGTCAGCGTTGCGGGAGGCGGCACTAAACTTAAGCTATTTCCTCGAGACTGGAGATGCGTCGACAATTCACGGAAATATTGCATTTTTTAGTATCCGCGTAGCATCTACACAGACGTTTTTTCGCCCGCGGTCTTGTAGCGCCGATGTAAATACAGCACTTGTGTTCGCCCGAAATCCATCCACGTAGGCGCTGCAAGACTAAGGGCGGACACAGTGGCTGTGAATTCGTACACGTAACATAGACTGGTTGTTTCTTGTTTTGTTTCAGTTGGGGAGGTGTGGTCGCCGGATACACATTATTGGAGGCCACCATCTTAGTCCTCAAGAGTAGGAACGCATCCGCGTCTATCCTTAAATAGAACTTCTGTTCTATTTGAGATCAGACGTGGTTGTCCATGGGCTGCAGTGACCACTTAACATCAGGTGGCCTGCATACCCGATTCTTACTCTTTCACAATAAAAAAAAGTTATGTGCTTAAGCGATGCTGTTAGGTCAAAGGTTACGGGTTCGATTCCCACTCAAGATATTTATGTGATGAGTACAGTTTTCTCTGTGTCTGGATGTAAAATTTTCTTCTAATGTAATGTGTGTTTATTTATCAGGTGTGTGATCACCGTAGAGTTTGCTTAGTTTGAAAAAAACGGTGAAGGAAAATATCGTAAGGAAGCCTTTTGTACCTAAGTCTTCTTCATAAAATTTAAAGGCTTAACAACTCAATTTCTCAATCATCTCATTTTACATTGTATCTTTGATATTCATTAAGTGTTTTCAATCGCTATTCAACGCCGGAATGCGGCTAGCGTTTTTGCCACCACGCCGCATACTCACGGAATTCCTTTAGATTGTTAAGGTTAGGCTTTTATTACAATTATTTTAAAGATCTTCTGTAAATATTTTATAATGACGTAAAATATCTGAATATTTGTCCAATAAACAACAATGTTTGCCAGACATGCCAATACTTTTATTACAATTAGTTTTAAAATTTTAATTACTGTACGTAAACTTGAAATAAAATATTTGAATGGGAACATTTGTCCAATATAACCAACAATGTTTGCCAAACACGCCAATACTTTTATTATAACTAGTTTTAGTATTTTCATAATTTTACATAAATATGAAATAAAATATTTGAATGGGAACATTTGTCCAATATAACCAACAATGTTTGCCTAATACTCCAATACTATTAAGGCACCTACGAACGTCTGCCCACAAACATTGAGTTATGGACCGCAAACGGCTTACACCAAGACGTGCTTGTTTATGAGGAATGGCGAGATAAGGCGGAATTATGGCGTTTTCTGGAACATATGATGTATTGTTATATCACACGAGTTATGATCAATGTTTGGGTGTTTGTCAGAGGATTTGAGTTGACATAATTAATAATATGTTTCATATTTATCACATGCCATTTACTAATTAAAGGTTTTTGATGTTTGTCCATATTTGCAAATGATATTGGACAAAGTGGGACAATATTGATTTGTTTTTATTGTGGAAGAGTAAGAAACGGGCATGCAGGCCACCTGATTTTAAATGGTCACTGCAGCCCAAGGACAAACGTGTCCAATCCCAAACATAACAGAAGTTCTGTTTAAGGATGGACGCTGATGCGTTCCTATTGTTGCGGATTAAGACGGTCGCCTCCAATAATGTGTATCCGGCAACCACACCTCCCCAACCGAAACACAATACACGAAGAACATTTTGCTTTACGGCGGGTTATGAGGGTGGCGGTGGTGCTGCTCCGAGTGAGCTCTAATGACTCTACCGCCTTTCTTACCCTTGATTACAAACCAATACAAAATTTAGAAACTTAAGTTACATACAACATTAAAGTGTTTAACCCTACATATTTGGTACACAACACAACATGTAGCCTGCGGCTTTGCCCGCTCTAAAGTCGGGGGTGTAATATTCAAAATTTCTTTGTTATTGCTCATTTACGCTTTATGAAATAACTAATTATAAAAAAACATATTTGTATCCATAATTTTAAAAAATCTTATTTAAATTGTATCTCCTATTTCAACATCTTTAAGTGAATAACACTTAAAGATGTTGAAATAGGAGATACGCGATATAGGAGAGGAGATCGCAACGAAATGAACCCTATGTCGGCCTCCAAGATCTAATCTGTTGTTCTATTAAAATCCTTAAAACTTGGTTCACTTGTATTGACGTGAAAACGAAACGTTAAACTTGTACATTTATAATGTTAGTAGGATTATGTTACACTGTTTTTTGTCAAACATGCCAATACAGTTGACAAACACGCAAACGTTTGCCTACAATGTTAAGAAAATCCATAATTTCTATCTACATTTCACAATTTCGGTCAATATTAGTGACAAAAGTAACTTCAGTTTAAACTCAATGTAATCGTAACATACGAATATTTGCCAAATACGCCAATACAGTTGTCGAACACGAACATCTGTCTCAAACATTGAGTTATTGACCGCAAACGGCTTACGCCAAGACGTGTTTGTTTATGAGGAAAGGCGAGATAAGGAATAATGGCGTTGTTTGGGACAGGAGACGTAATTTTTGCTTCCCTATACGATATATGGAAGATGGAAAATTGATGCATGATAGACTAGATAGAAGAGCGACCTCATACGGCGCTGGACTAGACAAAACTTTTAAAAAGTTGCTGGACTAAATGGAAGAGTGCAGATGACTTAACAAAAGTCGCTGGACTAGACGGAAGGACGAGAAAAACCTTATAAAAGTAGCTGGGCTAAATGGAAGAGTGAAGATGACCTCATGAAAGTCGCTGGACTAGATAGAAGGATGAGAAAAACCTTATAAATGTAGCTGGGCTAAATGGAAGGACGAAAACCGCATAAATATTAATAGAGACGCAGGGCGCAGGCGTTGGAGATCTATGGGGGAGGCCTATGTCCAGCAGTGGACATCTAAAGACTGATATAAGTAATATGTGACTAATATGTGAGTGATTGAAACCCACCATGAAGATCAGCCATATTAACAACTAGAAATAATTGTGAAAACAATCTGGCTTAATCCATTTTTATATCTCAATGTCGGGTACTGGTTTCTCCTCGCAACTGGGGAAGGACTGGAGCATACTACACGATGCTGTTCTAATGAAATTGATAGATCTGTTTTACAAATTAGCATAACGAAAAGGTAAACGAGCCCGATGGAAAGCAGTGGCTGTCGCCTTGACTACAAACAGAGGAGTCAAGCGTTGCAAGCTCTCTTTGCACCTGTATTGAAGAGCCTCTTGTCATAGCGTTCAGGGAATACCTCAGGAGGAATCTTGTTCCACATCTGGCATGAAAATGAGAATAATTACGTAAAGCAAATTGTACAGGAGAGCCTCTACTTGATACTACCTCTACCTTTTGCATTTATATTAAACAAAGGGTGACATAATCTGACTGCCTCCAATACAAGTACAAGTATACAAGTACGGACGGGATGGGATTGACAGGAAAATAATCAAACTTGAAAACTCCTCACGAGTAGACTTGAATGTTAACTCTTGTATAACACGATTACTCGTGTATGTTACAAGATCTAGATTTAAAACTAAGAGGTCAAATTTTGGGATGGGGAGGTCAAATTTGGACGTCTTTCATAATATACTGGGATCTCGTGAATATTCGTTCGTTTTTCCTAGAAAAAATGTCTGCGCCGCTTCACTTGAATATTTTCTCGTGTATAATATTAAGCCGACCCAAAATTATGCGGTTCCCTCAAAGGTTAAGGTCGGAGCTCAGTGACGTAAGCGTGACAATTTTAATAGCGTTTTTTTCACATTTAATTAGGTAGTTATCTTTTATATTGTCTTCAATATGTAAAATTTGTTAAAATATAGTATTATTGAGGTTACTTTTATCTTTGACATGTACAACTAATATCATCGCGGAATTTGTACAATACAATACCAATATGCTTTATTATACACCAAGAGAGAAAATACAAAAGGGTAATAACAATAAAATACCGAAGTGTAAACAAAAGGCGGTCTTATCGCTGTTAGCGATCTCTTCCAGACAACCTTTGGCTAAAAAGAATAAAAAGAGATGTGGAGGGGGCGAAGGTGTACATACATAGTTTAATTAAGCATACATATATAATATCTCATATGTAATATTTATGCATTGTACTGTATAACGGACACTCACGATTAACGCTTTTTAATTGCAGATATTTCGAACCAGTTGCATGGCTTGTTGTGGTCACGGCTAATCTGAGCTCGGTTGACCATGTGCTAAATATGACGTCACAGATACCACAAACTGGTGGGCGGTATCTGTGACGTGTATGGGTGGGTGGTTTTAAAGGTGGGATAACTATAGTTCGACCAGGGACTCTCATAATCCGCCGAAAGCAATACTTGTGTTTCGGTTGGAGAGATGGTTGCCGGCTACACTTTCCAGCGAGGCGACCA
Source organism: Phocides pigmalion okeechobee (assembly GCA_018251015.1). Lineage (NCBI taxonomy): Eukaryota > Metazoa > Arthropoda > Insecta > Lepidoptera > Hesperiidae > Phocides > Phocides pigmalion. The sequence continues at coordinate 1,813 of DWON01009045.1, read as the reverse complement.
TCTTAATCCTCAGGAGTAGCAACATGTCTGTCTACGTTCGAGCTCAGATAGAATTTCGGTTGTGTTTGTGATTGTTAGTGGTTGTCTATGGACTGCGACTACTTGACATCATGCTTCTTTGCTACTCTTCTCACATAAAAAAGACTCGCTATGTCTCATAAATTAAATACTCGCTACGTCTCATGAAGATAATCGCACACTAATATACATGTACCTATAGAAGATTGGACAGAGCGGTGGATTGTCCCTTTGTAAATGAAATGTTTCCTATCCCTTGTTTTGTAGTTATTCTGACCCACCTTAAAACGCGTAGTTTTGGACTACAGAGTGGATAAATATAGAAGTGTCTGATATTTATGAAAATATAAATCGAACTCAAAGTGAAATTTAAAAACAAGTTAAACTCAAAGTCAAGCTCAAAGTGAAATTCAAAGTAAAACTCAAAGGTCAAAGCCAAAATTAAAGATAAAGACAAAGTCAAAATCAAAGCCAAGTCAAAGTCAGAGCCAAAGTCAAAATCAAAGCTAAGTCCAAGACAAAGCCAAAGGTAAGGTCAGACCCAAAGTCAAAGCCAAAGTCAAAATCAAAGCTAAGTCCAAGACAAAGACAAAGGTAAAGTCAGAGCCAAAGTCAAAACCAAAGTCAAAATGAAAGCTAAGTCTAAGACAAAGACAAAGGTAAAGTCAGAGCCAAAGTCAAAATCAAAGCTAAGTCCAAGACAAAGACAAAGGTAAAGTCAGAGCCAAAGTCAAAATCAAAGCTAAGTCCAAGACAAAGCCAAAGGTAAGGTCAGACCCAAAATCAAAGCCAAAGTCAAAATTAAAGCTAAGTCCAAGACAAAGACAAAGGTAAAGTCAGAGCTAAAGTCAAAGCCAAAGTCAAAATCAAAGCTAAGTTCAAGTCAAAGTCGAAGGTAAAGTCAAAACAGATTACTTATAGAACTCTTTTTGAACGTCAATAAACTATCACCTTATGGTATTTAATTTCGAAATAATCAAGTTAAAGGAAATGGAATATTGTTTATCTTGAAATGTCACATATCGTCCCAAATGGATGTTATACGTACATTTTAAAATATTTTAAAACTGTGTGGCACTTCCAGTAGTTGTTTGCTCTATGTTTAGATTTATATCGCAAAGGGTCATGTTTACTTTGATGTAAGGACATCGCCATCCAACGGATGGACGATGGAACTGAAAATTTAAGATTAATTTTCATTTTTATATAAAGTGTGAAGTGTAATGATTTAATTACAATAGTAAAAATCTTAAAACTATTTTGTTTTTATGTGAGAAGAGCAGCGACCGAGCATGCAAACCACCTGATGTTAAGTAGTCGCAGCCCATAGACCTCCACGTGCAACCACAAACACGACTGAAATCGTTCCTGAGCTCGAACGTAGATATGTTGCTTCTCCTGAGGACGAAGATGGTCGCCTCGGTTCAAAATGTAGCCGGCAACCGCATCTCTCCAACCGAAACACAAGTAAATGTACGTGGAGGTATATGGGCTGCGATTACTTAACATTAGGCACTTTGCATGCTCGTTTGCTACTCTTCTCACTTAAAGAAAAAAATTAAAATACCACTGACTAAAATGAAAAGTGTGTTACCAACGAGGTTTTAGTTTCTATTAATTCAATTTATCTTGTTTTGATCTTCACCTTTAACCCTGAGTTAACATACGAATTGTGCTTATTATTTGGATAAAATACCTTTTCAAGTTTTTATGCATATTCGCTACTTCAAAACAAAAGGGCCACAGATCAAAAATATTCAAAATCCTTTTTATTGTAAAAATTCAAAATTTGTCG
>DWON01009044.1:0-11692 GCA_018251015.1 Phocides pigmalion okeechobee | reverse complement strand
CTCTTGAGGACTAAGATGGTCGCCTCCAATAACGTGTATCCGGCAACCACACCTCCCCAACCGAAACACAATACATGGAGAACATGTTGCTTTACGGCGGGTTATGAAGGTGGCGGTGGTACCGCCCCAGGTGAGCTCTAATGTCTCTACCACCTACCAAACTTCTAGTTACGTTTAAGGAGTAATTCACCACTTCCAATCATTTTCCTCAACCAAAACGCAGTAAACTGAGTTATAAACTCTATCAAATCAAGGGCACTACCATTAAAATCATTTTCCATATTGTAACAATCGTTGGTAATTGTAATGGCCTATTTATTGTTTCGTCGTAATATACCTATAGTGTGGTAGACATTGTTTTTTATGTTTGATATTAAAGGTGGGAGAACCATAGTTCGACCGGTGGGGCACCACCGCCGCCCTTATAATCCACCGTAAAGCATTACTTGTGTGTTCGGTTGGAGAGGTGCGGTTGCCGGCTGTACTTAAAAGCGAGGCGAGCATTTTAGTTCTCAGGAGTAGCAACGAATCTACGTTAGAGCTCAGATAGGATTTCGGTCGTATTTGCGGTTGCACGTGGATGTTTATGGGCTGCGACTATTTACGTAACATCAGATGGTTCGCATGCTCGTTTGGTACTATTCTTACATTTAAAAAATATATATATTTATATATGTCTAGCGTATTTCTGTAGTGTAGTGTGTAAATTTGCGTGTAGTTTTGCGTGTAAAAACTATTATTTTTTGCCGTTTAACCACAGTTACAATGAATGCATTAAATTAGAATAATCTGAATGTCAATAAAGTTATTATTCATTTGTTTTTGCATGCGGTTTCATTCTCGCAAAAATCTATATCGAAATACATTCCAATAAATCATGCCGTTCTATTTTACTCTTTTATTTATATTTAAAGGAAATTTATAAAAAAAAATAAAAATATATACAAATTTCAACTTCTATTTCATGCCTTGAGGGTCGAATTTTCAAAATTCCTCTCTTAGTGCTCACTTACGTTACACAATGAATCTATCTGCATTTCAGGATTCTAGATACATCGGATTCGGCTATACGTTTATATCTGGGTCACTCAGTCTTTAATTAGCTTATTATTTTATGTATATATGGATATGACCTAACTTTACTTCACTAATTGAGTTGGAAACAAAATCTTATCTTAAGCAATGCAGTTAATAGGTACCTCATTATTAGCCGTTCGAAACTGTATCCATAACGAAAAATGCATAATCTATTGGCATTGATAAGAAAACAAAGGATCAAAGCTATACAGATAAAATTAGTATTATTCATGGACAGAAATATTATTCATCTGATAAGTACCTTTTTTATGTGTACCTATTAGATACGAGTACAATCTAAATTGGACATATGGTAAGCCCTTCTACAGGGGCCTTTATCTTTTAAAGTAGGCTTGTTTTAAGCTTACTTCGGATTTTGGTGACTTGGATTATGATTGGCCGAAACTATCCATAATTGAATCGTAAAGAGAGACTATATAAAATTTTCAGTGAATTGAAGATGTTACGCATTGATTTCTTCCACGTACGTGCAAGATGTGGAACGAACTTCCTCCTTAGGTACGCTATGTTATGGGGCTCTAAAAAGATGCCAAGAGCTCCTTCAAAGCCTGCTTTGAAGACGCCTCTGGTTTGTAAAGCGATAGTAGCTGTTATTCATCAAATAGTCTTTTCGTCAGATTAATTTACGAAAAAAGTACGAGATTAATTCCTCTTCTTTAATGGTAAGGAATGGTAACTCATTCGTTATTTACATTAAATCACGTTAAATCTCTATACATATTGTAATACAACACATCTTATACAAAATAATTTAGTTTACTGATACGCTATGTAATACCCGCGATTACGACTAATTCTGTTGGCATTAGAAAATAAATATAGCTTAAATACGAGTCTAGGTAACAGAGTATATACCTACCAAATTACATTAAAATTCATTATGTCATCTGTGAGTTAGAAATATATAAACATTTAAACATTCTCATTTATAATAAACGTAAGATTCGTGTAAGATGGTCGTGATAACTATAGTCACTCAAAGAATATTTAGTTATCGCATTTTGCAAATAAGCCAGACAACTAAACGAGGCCAAATAAACAAACAGACAAGGTGACGCCAGGTGAAATTACGAAAAAATATCTTGGGTAATATTTAGAAATAAAGTAAAAAAATGTAATAGTGGAAATAAATATATATTTATAAATGTACAACCCTTTTAATATTCTATTGCTGGTTCAATTCCTCTGTAAATTTATTGAACATGGTATAAAATGAACTTGGTATTGAATTGTTAAATATCTAAGTAATATTCATACTTGTCATATCAGCCCAAACCGATCTTCTACTGTTACGCAGAACAAGGACCATGTTTATCTGGTTTAAATACCTGGGGTCTTACCACCATCTTTTACATAAGCACAACCCGCATATTGATTTAAATAAAAATTGTAGTTTATTCATTGATATAACGTTAAAATATGTTTTACTTTTATGATAACTCCATATCGCCTTACGATTCTTCATTTGTTTTACGAATTGTCATATTGCGAGTCAAGCTAGACGTTTTAAGATGGTAGTAAGGATGCCGATCTTTGAAAAGAATATATGATTCCGCTCATTTAAACATATCCCTCACTGCCTCTATTCAAACCTGTTACGATGTTTCTCATTTCAGTTTGCTGGGGCAATGGTGTTGATGTTCATTTTCCAACTGTCGGCGTGCATTGCGGGTTATGTTCTGAAGGGGAACGCTGTGGCGTTGGTACAGAAGCAATTGATGAGCACTATGGAGTTGTACGGTCCAAATAAGAATTTCGAGGTCACAAGGCTATGGGATGAAGTTCAAGACGACGTAAGTATTGGATTGTATCATTTTATTTATTTTTCATTACATTTTTTGAATACAATATATAGTAAAAACATCGAAATGAATTATTGAAACGTTGTACTAAAGGGACAGTATACTGAATCTTTCTACCTACTGAACGAGCTAGAAGCATACTCTACCCTCTTGAAGTGCTTATGGTTGATTTTGAGAATCATTTATTATTTTATCATATTCTATGTCTGCTTTATATTGTGTTGCTTTCTGGCTTAAATAGTGTTAGTAAGGCAGCTGGACTTTGCGATGTTCCATTTTAATCTAAAAGTGTAGAAATGCGTGAATGTTTTCCAGCAGTGAATTTATCACAACTTTGGCATAAAAATAGGTACTTTGATTTCAGGTACAATTTTTTTACCACCTTTTATGAAACTGAAGTAGTAAACATTTAGTCCACCTGAAGATAAGAAGTCACTGCCGCTCATTTGTTACTAGCTTAATATAGTCAATAACAGAAGTCCTAACAGAAGTCGACCATAAATATGTCTCAGCATAAATAATCCACTTAACAAAAACGCGAGACTTGCATCAATCAAAGAATGGCTGCAATCGTATATTAAATTATTAAATTTCAAAGATAAAGTAAAGTTCGTAGGTAAAGTTTAAGTTGTTAAGTTCAGTTTCACAAAAGTTTAAACTGTATTATTGTATGTAATTCGTATCTGTTATTTTGGGAAAGTATCTAATAAGCATGCAGGTGATCTGATATTAAGTAGACTCTGCAGCTCATGGACGTACGAAGACAATTTGAAACATGACTAAAGCCACGTTTAAGATCGTACGTAACGCGTTGCATCTCTTGAAGACTGAGATAGTCGCAGCGCTTGTATTCGGAGACCATAGCTTTCCAACCTAGATACAAGTGTTCCTATACGACAGATAGTGAGGGCGGCCGTGGTACCTCCCTGTTGAATTACAATTCTACCACTTTGCAAATTATTATTCTGTCTATTATGCTCGTCTTCTTCTGTAGACCCTTATCTTCTTACAAACATTTTCAGTTCTCTTGCTGCGGCGTGATTAACGCCAGTGACTGGTTGGTGCCTCTGAACACACAAGAGGATTTGGGTGTCCCCGTGAGCTGCTGCAGTCACATCTACGGGACGATACACACCTTCTCCTGCAACGTTACAATCGCCTACCCCACCGGATGTTCGGATGCTTTCGGCAGCTGGGTGCAGAACCACGCAAGGGCTATAGGCGTCGCCGGGGTATTTTTAGTGATAATGCAGGTTGGTATTACAATATTGAAAAAAATCGACGTTTCAATAGCGAGTCTGTGTCCATGCAGTATGCCGAAAACACTGGCCGCATTATTGCGCTGAATAGCAATCGCAAGTCTCTACACGAGATATTAATAAGCGCTCTTATTACCAGTATCGTTGTCCTTTTCATTCTATTAGAATCTTTAGAAATCGAGATCGATGTTTTATTATCTTTAAAAAAATTAAAAAAATATTATATTATATTTTTTATGGAATAACAATTTTTACTTGGAATATTATTGGGTATGAAATAACTTTTAGAAGGAAGAGTTATGTTAAAAGAGCAGTTAACAAACGTGCAAGCCACTTAATGTAAAATGGTTGAAGCGGTCAATGTATTTCTATATTCAATCTCAAATAGGACTGAAGCCCTACGTGAACTCATATATAGATACTGATTATATATAGATACTGATAGATAGATAGATTGCTACTACTGAGAGGTAAAATGTACTGTCTAAAATCTCTAAACGAAGAACTGTGTCACAAATAAATCTTGAAACGCAAAGACAGTACTGGTATGATATTAGACGGATTCTAATGGATAGTTATAGGCTGTAGCTAAAATATGTATATGCTCTTTTGTTGTTGTTCCCAGCTAAACTTAGAAGCGAAGCGACCATCTTGGTCCTCGGTAATAGTAACGCATTAACTTACGATTTCTGATAAGACATTTCTGTTAAAGGTTGTATATGGATGTCCACGGCCTGCAGCGACTACTTAATAGCTACATGCTTAATGCGTAATACTTGTCGATTCCTACTCTCCGACGATCAACATTTAAGCCAAGTGAAAAGGCTGACGAGGCACTTGATGAAAGCTGTCATTTTTTATTAAGTCATTTTATATGCTTCAATCATGATATTTGTTGTCAACCTATGGACATTTGCAAGACCAGAGGAGTTCATTTCTACATCAGTAAAATTGAAAAAAAAGCGCCGACTGGCATGGTGATCCGGCTTCCGTTCCGATATGCCATGCAAAATGTTCTGGGTCGAACCTCGGCTTAAAAGAGATGTATATAACGAATTTAGATTTCTGTTCTGGGTCTTTGTGTTTGTATACTTGCCTTGTGTCCATGGCACCCATGACACGGGGAATCTTAGTATAGGCGTACTACTATATTACTATGAGTGTAGAAATGTAAAATCGTTTGGTTAAAGGCAACAGTTTAGAGGTTAGCTTATATTCTGAAAGCAGATCGTGTGTATAGACCGTAAGATCTTTTTTATGTGAGAAGAGTAGCAAACGAGCATGCAAACCAACTGATGTTAAATAGTCGCAGCCCATACATATCCAAGTATAACTACAAACACGAAAGAAATCCTATCTGAACTGGAAAGTAGATACGTTGCTACTCCTTAGGACAAAGATGGTCGCCTCGCTTCAAAGTGTAGCCGGCACGTCTCCAACCAATACACAAGTAATGCTTTACGGCGGATTCTGAGGGCTGCAGTGGCACATCCCCGGTCGAACTATATCTCCCACCTTTAAATAAATGGATCTATAATGTTCTCGTTTTTTTTCTTTCAGACGTTAGCCGTGGCAGGGGCGTTATGGATGGCGAAGGTGACGCGACAAGATCACGCGTTCCCATGAAATAGTAATAACTTCTAGTTGTATAAAATTTAGTTCAAGTTACTACGTCTTTAGATTAGGTATTGTTTTGTTGTTGTGAGTCATTTGTAAATAACAGTTGCGCACATAATTGATTTAAACTTGTTGAAATTCTCTATATCATTCATAATTCAAAAGGAAAACGCCTCAGGATACCCACGTGCTTACTTACATGGAAAATAATAAATATGTATATGTGTATAGAAAAGTATGTTACAGTTATCAAAATCAACTGTAAATATACAATAATTACTAAATGTTACGCCATATTATGGTATTTTTATTACCAGTACCTAATACGCTACATCTCGAATTAGTCAACCTAACTAGGCACTTCGCATTGATCACCTTCGTCACGTTTGTGTGAGTAGATTGTACACTTCTGTTTTGCTTGATGTCGATCACAAACATATTGCACTCTTAAACACATTGCTAATCCTGAGGATTACAATTGCCTCTCTTAAAAAGAATGTTTGCTTAAGATGCCCTTTAAACCAGAATCTATAACGCGTCTACGTAAAAACATCATGAGGACACTTATTTTCCAAAGAGCTGTCTATAATCTTTTGATTAGAAGTAGAACTGACTGGTGATAGGTTCGATGGGGAAAGTACCACTGCTATTCTGATTTTTCATGTGAGAAGAGTAGCAAACAAGCAAGTAAACCATCTCATGTTAAGTAGTCGCAGCCCATGGACATCCACGTACAACCACAAACACGACTGAAATCCTATCTGAGTTCGAACGTAGATATGTTGCTAATCTGTAAAGTACAAAAGTGTAGCCGGCAACCGCACCTCACCAATCGAAACATAAGTATTACCTTACGTGATGCTTTAAGGTCAATAAAGTTTAGTCATCTGCAATTGGCAATGTGGTAGCTATAAAGGGTCACACCTTTAGCATCGTTCTCTCAGGATAATTAGGGTATCATCTTGAGAAAAGATCCGGATACAACAATATGTATCCGGTATGTGACTACCATTTGAAGTACGACACATGAAGATACTGACTCTCCAGACGACGATTTTGACCACGTTTCATTTCTTTAAACAAAACATTCGTTAATTTAAATAAAAAATATGGTTTTATTTTATCCTGTATTTGATTTGAAATAACTCTCTCAAAAGAGGAAAAATCATACAAATTTTCAAATTCTATTTTACCTCCTACTAAATAAAAAAAACTCAATCCTTATTGTTTAGGGGGCAAATTTCCAGAACTTCATTCTGAGTACTCATTTACCCTAAATAAAAATCTTTATACAAAAGTCAGAATTCTAGGTTCAATAGTTTTCGCTTTGCATTGATATCTAGATAAGACACTTTTCTGTTTTATATATATGTACCTATAGATTTATGAAACCGACACAAGATGCCCGTTCTGATAAAACAAGTCTAAATTTTTTTTTCAGACCATAGATATTTTTGGTTCTACTGGACTAAGGTTTGTAAATATAAGCCTTAAACTCGATTGCAGCGCCACCTACTCGGTCCAATTATAAACCTAAGCCATCATCAAATCGACTTATAGGCACACAAAAATTCATCAGAATTTCTCCAACCTTTTAGGTAGAGTTAATGATATAAACATGAGCAGAATTTTACATATATATTTTACGTTTTATATGAGAAGAGAAGCAAACGAGCACGCAAACTACATGATGTTAAGTAGTCACAGCCCATAGACATCCAAGTATAACCACAAACACGACTGAAATCCTATCTGAGCTGAACGTAGATGCGTTGCTACTGAGGACTAAGATGGTCGCTCAAAGTGTAGCCGGCAACCGCATCTCTCCAACTGAAACACAATTAATGCTTTATGGCGGATTATGAGGTCGGCGGTGGTACCTCCCCGATCGAACTTTACTTCTCCCCTTTCCAACTATATATAAAAATAAGGCTTTAGGAAACCTCAGCCTCATGGCACGATGCCAGCTCAAGGTACTCGTCTACGCTGCACCCATTGACGTTTTATCGTAAACACTGCAGTATTATGCAACCAATTGACATAAAAACTGTTTATATTGAATTAATACCAGTTTTAAAGTTGATCTTCATTTATTTTGGGCATTGATACCTATTCATATTTTTATGTGATGAGAAAAGCTTATTGACATAAAACTGTTAACATTTAATTAATACCACTTTTAAAATTGATCTTGATTTATTTTGGGCATATTCGTATTTTTTGTAATGAAAGCAATGAATACTGATGTACACACAATATTGTCGAGTTTTAACATTTTTTCAACCTTATTGAATATTTTAAAACTAATGTTAGGATACGGCTTTAACGGTGAAATGAGCCTAAACGCCTGCTATAACTTGTACAGTAATACGTTATTTCAAAAGATATTGTTTATCAAGACGGTTATCTTAACTATAATTACTTTTGGTATAATATATATCTTATAACGAGATCAGAAGTATAGGTAGAATCAGAGGTATACTATGTGTACAACATTTAAGGTAGATTAAATCAATCAATCAATTTTAGCGGTAATGAAAAACAAAGAAACAAATAGGCAACATTTCACTTTCATATAAAAGTGGGTTTTAGCTCTACTTTTCTATTTACCTTTTTTCATGATAATTGTTTCGTTCCGAAAAATCTGAAGTGTTATTAAGCCTAAAACCTTGTTCCACCTTGCATCTACTGTGTAATCCTTAGGGATGCTAGATTCTTTCAAATGCTTTTAATTGTATGTATTCATAGTTACATTAGTGAATTGCCATTTATGTTTGTTTCCAATATAAAATTTCATCCGCTATTTTTCACCCGTAGGCAAGGTATTCTTTTTTTAAAGTTTATTGACACCAAAAGGGATTATTGTTTTATATTTAATTATAATTGGTTAATAATCGAAAAAAGACAATTAAAGAACCTCCTTTTTCTTTGAAGTCGGTTGACAACAATCTATTCATCTTTATAGTACTGGAATATTAATTCCATGACATTCAAGGTTGATGTTAGAAACAGTTATTAACATATTTTGGTATTGAGATAATATCATATTTTAATTAATATTTTAGTCTTCATTATCTTATTTTTCTCTTATTTTATTTTCATATTAAATGTACACCCGTTATTAATAGTTTCATGGTGTAATGGTTAATTTTATGTAGTTATAGACTTTTTAATGCGTTTCTTTATTTTCTTTATGTAACGTACATTTCTAAGGTTTAAAATAAAATGTAAATGCGTATTATGACTTATTGTTAATATATATATATTTTCAGAATAAAGTACAAAATTGGTTAAAAATTAATGTGTATTTTGTTATCCTCTATTTACCACGACATCACGGAAGTTATTTATAATTGTAATTATATTTTAAAGCCTTAATCGTATCATAATAATCGTTCATCTAATTATTTTTCTCGTTATGTTGTTTAGTTTTATATTGATTGGTTTTGACTGCATATTCATTGGCACTGTCTGGGTATTAACTGGCACGGACTGCCGTTGAATGGCACGGATTGTACATTGATTGGCTCCGACTGCATATTGATGGGTGGTAGAATTATAGTTCGACACGGGAAGTACCATCGCCACTTTTCTAATGGGCCTTTCAGGACTCCTGTGTTTCAGATGGAGAGATGCTGTGACAACTGCACACTTATACGCGAGACAACCATCTTCTTAGTGGTAACTCATTGCGCTTTCAGCTCTGCTTTAGGTTGATTGACTAAGACCGTATAGTTATAATCTTGACGGAATATTGATTGGCTTATCATCCATCCATCAGCCTTTACGTGTCCACTGCTGAACATAGGCCACCCCCAGGTGCCGCCACTCTGATCGGTTCTGTGCCCTCTGTCTCCAGCGGTTACCCGCTATTCATATCAGGCCGTCGGTCCACCTGCTTGGAGGCCGCCCTGTGCTCCTTTTGCCTCGACGTGGTCACCACTCGAGGACCTTTCTGCTCCATCGATTGTCCAATTACAGTACGATTAATTAGTGTCGACCGCATATCGACTAGCCGCGATTGTACAATTTATTGACTTGATTGTACAATCTCTTGGCACGGTGCACATTGATTGGCTTGGACTGTGCAATTAATTGGCACGGGCGGCATATTGACTGGCTCAGATAGTACTATTTATTTATTCTTTGTAAAATAACATTAATTTTAATGGAACTAAACATTAATTAGACTGTATGGTATTTTTTAACCATTTATAATAACCAAAAGCAGAAATGTATGTAATATGTTAAAACTCACATTAACAAGCTCTTTAAAGCAAAGACTTATAAATGTTAACAGGTTGTATAACTTTTGACTTTCGACGATTCGATTGGGGAGGTACCTGCGTGGCTCCCATAATTCTCTGTAAGACACTTTTTATGTTTCGTTTGGATCCGTACAGTTGTCGATTAAACTTATAAGTCCCCATCTCAGTCTTTAGAAGCAACAACGTATCTATGCATGACGTGAAATAAGACTTTAGTCCTGTTTGATGCCCGACGTGGAGGTCCATGGGCTGCAGCGACCATTAAACAACAGCTGGATTCCTGACAATTAACCTGGCCTACTCTTTATCTTCAAGATATAAAAATGATCCTACTGTAGACTCCAGAAGCTATAATTAATGTCGTAACCCAACAATTTCTTAACTAAGTTAACTTAGTTGAATAAGTAGGTGAGGAAGCCTTAGCAAAATATTGTGTAACAAACTAACGCTCTCGTTTGTTACGTTCAAGAACATTTCACAGTACAAAACCAGATATCGGATATATTGATAACTAGCAACTAATAATTAACATATTAGTTTAAAACGCATAAAGTTCTGGGTTCAATCCGCGGCCAGACACATCTCTATAAGTGTTTTTTGAGTCTGTTTGTGTCTATGACACGGAATAGTGTGAAGATATAATTGTAGATAAAGTATTATTTTAAAAAATATTATTCATAAAGTATTATTCGGCTTACTTATGAAAATATTAATACAAATAATATTTCAGGAATAACATTTTTGGAAATAATACTTTATTAAAAGTAAGTCGGAATAATACTTTATGAATAACATTTTGAAAATAATACTTTACTAATAACAGCTGCATGGGGATAAGAAAATAATAATATAATAATAATAATCATTTCATAATAATTGAGTCTTAAATTTTCAATGTTGATCTTTTAAATAAGGTAACTTGTTTTCTGAATCCATGAATATTAATTACCAAAAAATTCGTCTACCTTCTCATTATCTACCATCAAATGAAGTCACTTGAAAATTATTTACGAAAAACTTTATGAAACGAAACAATAGATATGTGTTTCCATATTCAATTGTTATGAAATTCTCAAGCAAACGTTAGTAGGTAGGTAGATACATAAATCGATTTTCATTCGCGTTGTAAAATTTATATAAAATATTGTTATATTGGCAATGCCAGCTATAGTAACGTCAAGGTTAACGCCGTAAACAGTGTAGGAAAAGAAACATTAGTCGCTTCATCGCGAGCGGAGACTGACGTACGCTATTTGTATCGCATTTAGCTCGTATTAATTGGCTGAAGGAAACTCCACTTGTTTTCGTAGCAACGTAGTCATCGGGCGAATGAAATTGGCTCGAGCGACGTTATCACTGATAACCGCTCGGCCCGTAACTACCAGTGTAGTGTTCATTGTGAGGATAACTTCTCGTGTCGCTTATTTTCCACTGAAATATGGCGCAGAACAATCTGGATGTGGGCATGCGGTGCATTAAATACATGCTGTTGTGTGTTACGGCGATTTTTGTGGTGAGTTTTATATTTGTAATTACACCATATTAATATTTACGATCTTTTGAATGATTTATCGGCGGTGTGTGGCTGAAATGGCGCATCGAGACGAGTTAACATGGGGCTTTATGTAAAGCAACTATAAGTACATTC
>DWON01009043.1:0-11692 GCA_018251015.1 Phocides pigmalion okeechobee | reverse complement strand
AGGTGTGGTTGCCGGATACACATTATTGGAGGCGACCATCTTAGTCCTCAAGAGTAGGAACGCATCCACGTCCATCCATAAATAGAACTGTTCTATTTGAGATTGGACGTGATTGACGTGGCCTGCATGACCGTTTCTTACTCATTCATTAAAAAAAAATCTTATACTTGTAGTATGTATTGCTGTTAGTATTATAATTAATAAATTCATTGGCTTATTCGCCATTTTGTATGCAAATAATTACAACCTAAGCTTAATCCTTGACCCAGTCATAACGTAGATAGTTCATATTTCTATAAATTTCCATTTATCACCAACTATACAAACAGACACGTGGATATTATCGCATGTATTGCATTGACGCATTCAATACATGTATGCACATAATTTTCTTTCTACTTTCATACCGGGTCGAGGTTCAAGTTTGATTAGATTATCCTCGTTTTCCTATTAATAGTGAATTCGTCCTTCTTGAATACTACATTTTAATTCATTAATTATTTTTATTTTATGTAAGAAGAGTAGCAAACGAGCGTGCAAACCTCATGATGTTTAGTAGTCGCAGCCCATAGACATCCACGTCCAATCTCAAAAACGACTGAATCGTATGAGCTCGAACGTAAATGCGTTGCTACTCGTGAGGACAAGATGGTCGCCTCGCCTCAAAGTGTAGCCGGCACATCTCCAACCGAAACACAAGTAATGCTTCACGGCGGATTATGAGGGCGGCGGTGGTACCTCCCCGGCCGAACTATAGTTCTACCACGATGCAAACTGTCACCATTCAACTCCACAAACTTTCAGAGCTTAGTATGAGAAGAGGACTTCCTATGCCACTACTCCTATGCTTTTATCACCTACCGTTCATCCTGTAATCCTTATTTGTTTCATAATAAACGCAAATACAAACTCATCTACACCTTGTCATAGAGACAAACGACATCTCGCATCATTGTCGAAAGCAGGTTATTCGTGGTTCCCGGATACACATTAATGGAGGCGCCCATCTTAGTCCTGAAGAGTAGGAACGCTTCCGCGTCCATCATTAACTAGAAATTCTGTTCTATTTGAGATTGGACGTGGTTGTCCATGGGCTGCAGTGACCACTTAACATCACGCGGCCTGCACGCCCGTTTCTTACTCTTCAATATAAAAAAAATTGAATGATGTCTATATCAGGTTTTTTTTGTTTGGTTCTCATTATGTAATAAACAGAAGAACAAACTCATCACGACGTTGACATTGAAACAAGCGACGATCACTTGCAACATTGTCAAAAGCAGGTTATGTTGAACAATGTCATTATCGTGTGTATTCCGTTCAAATTCGTATCCTTCGTTATGTAACAAACGGAAGAGCAATCTCATCGCGACCTTGACATTAAGACAAGCGACGACAACTCGCAACATTGTCAAAATCAGGTTATGTTGGACTATGTCAATATCATGTATTACGTTCAAATTCAGATTCTTCTTTATGCAAGAAACAGAAGAGAAATCTCATCGCGACCTTGACATTGAGATAGGTGAGAACGACTTGCAACATTGTCAATAGCAGATTATATTGAACAATATCCATATCGCGAATATTTCGTTCAAATTCTTATTATTCCTTATGTATAAAACGGTAAAGCGGTTCATCTCGACATTCACATTAATACAAACGATGCCAATTTGCAACATTGTCAGAAGTAGTGTTTGACTACGTCAATATCATATGTATTGTTCGTTATGTCAGAAACGAAAGAGCAAACTCATCACGACCTTGACATTGAAACAAGCGACGATCACTTGCAACATTGTCAAAAGCAGGTTATGTTGGAATATGTCAATATCGTGTGTATTGCGTTCAAACTCTGATTATTCGTTACGTGAGAAATGGAAATGCAGACTAATCTCGACATTAACATTGATACAAACGATGCCAATTTGCAACATTGTCAGAAGTGGGGTAAGTTTGACAATGTCAATATCATGTATATTCCGTTCAAATTCATATTTTTCGTTATGTGAGAAATGGAAAAGCGGACTCATCTCGACATTGACATTGATACAAACGATGCCAATTTGCAATATTGTCAGAAGTAGAGAATGTTTGAATACGTCAATATCATGTCTATTCCGATCAAATTCACATTCTTCGTTATGCAAGAAACGGAAGAGCATACTCATCTCGGCCTTGACAATGACACAAGAGACGATCACTTGCAACATTGTCAAAAGCAGGTTATGTTGGACTATGTCAATATCATGTGTAGTACGTTCAAATTCAGATTATTCGTTATGTAAGAAATGGAATAGCAACTTCATCACGACCTTGACATTGAAACAAGCGACGATCACTTGCAACATTGTCAAAAGCAGTTTATATTGAGCAATATCGCGTATATTGTATTCAAAATCGGTTTCTTCGTGAATCGTTCTGTAAATAGAAGTCCTTGACACTCAAACAAGAGACACCGATTCGCAACATTGTCGTAAACAGGTTACGTTGCTATTCCAGTATCACAATTTTTCGTATAGTATGGTATAGTATAGCAATACTCGTATTGCAGTTACTTCTGGTCATTTTAACCTTGACCCTCAAACAAGAGCCTTTAATTTTCAATATTGCCGTATAAAGGTGGGAGAATTATACCGACCGGGCAGTTACCACTGCCACTGTCGCAATCCACCGTAAAGCATTACTTGTATTTCGGTTGAAAAGGTGGGGTTTTTGCTACACTTTAAAGCGAGGCGACCATCTTAATCCTCAGGAGTATCAACGCATTTACGTTCGAGCTCAGATAGAACGTCAGTCGTGTTTGTGACTGTACGTGGATGTCTATGGGCTGCTTAACATCAGGTGGTTTGCGTGTGAGTTTGTTACTCTTTTCACAAAAAAATAGGAGGCTACCTTCCTACTGATATTTAAAAATCACTGATATCATTGTTATCGCTACATCAGGTCGTTTTAGCCTTGACACTCACACACGGACTATTCACAACAATTTCATAAGGTGATGCGATTTCAATACAAGATTTTTTTGTTGATATACTTATTTTATCGCTCAGGTCAATAAACTGCAACATTGTTGCTCAGGCTTGAAAGTGAAACGCAGTTAACTACTTGGATGAACGCGAGTTACCCAGTGACTTGTAAGAATAATTTTGTTTTTCCTTCCATCACTCGTTCAGTTTTACTATTTTACCTAATAACGAGAAATCACGATTAACGCGTTTAAACACACGCTTTAAAACGATTTTAGCCGTGACCACGAGCCATGCAACTGGACCGAAATATCGGCAATTAAAAAGCGTTATCGTGAGTACCCGTTATATAGCAAAATGTGTAAATAACCGCGATGATATTTGTTTAAATGGTATTTGACTATTTATTTTTTATATTAAGCACACAGAGATAGATTTCCGCGGTTGGAAGTTTTCCGGTTTAACCAAATCTATGATTTTAAGAGTTTACTAGCTCTTTTTGCGGCTGTCCTCACGTAGAAATCAATATAATATATTCATACAAACTTTAAATCCGTATCTTACTTTTAAGGATAGAATTTACAAAATTCCTTTATCATTGCTCACCCACGCTTTATAAAGAACCTATCTGAAAATTTCAGAATTCAGAGGTTAAGCAATAGATGTGTGTGCGTGAGTAAATGCATGTAAGTGTGCGTGTGCGTTTGAATGAACACACACCATTTGCAGCACGAAACCCACTCAGACAATCTGAGCCATGACTTTTTAATAGTGAAAAACATCACGAGGAAAGTTCTTCAATGTTCTCAAAGGCGTAGAAAGTCTAGCAATCTACATTTATCACGCGTGGCATTCTATGGAATAATCTTTGTCATTCTAAGACGATATCCAACCAGAACTGGAACATTAGTAAGTTGATAATGAATGTCTTAAGTCTCACAAACAGTATTCCTTGACAATGAATCATCCTCATTTACATCTACACTAGACTACGCAATGTTTACTAACATTTATCCTGTTACAATTGTGCATTGACTTCAGACTACGACTACGAAATGCAACTGTGTAACTGTGTAACTACAGCGACACTGTGTCAGTGGGCTAACAAACTCCAACATAGTTGTCTCAGACATACAATAAATCGCCCAACCGCTTACATCAATGTAAGTAACAGGTTTTTTATGTAATGAAATCATCAAACGTTCGTGCCTTTTTCTCAGAAGAGTAAAGCGGTATCACGCTGTTGGTATACCCAATTTTAAAGATGGTTTTCATGTTAATGAATATTTAAAATACATGTAATTTGTTTGTTTTATTTGAGTTGCAAACAAGCATGCAAACCACCTGATGTTAAGTAGTCGCAGCTGACAGCAACACGACCGAAATCCTATTTGAGCTCGAACGTAGATACATTGCTACTCCAAAGGACTGAGATGGTCGCCTCGATTCAAACTGTAGCCGTCAACCGCACCTCTCCAACCGAAACACAAGTAATGATAATAACACTTTGTAATAGGTAGCACCACGATCTCACCATCTTTCTAAAGCTATATTGTGTAATGTTTATTTATCAAGGACTGATTTAAAAATAGTGCCGAGAATACTACCGCCTACTTAACATCAGGTGGTTTGATGGCTTGTTTGCTACTCTTCTCACATATAAAAAAAAGAAAATATTGTGTGCAATCATGTTCTATCAACACAGATAAAGATATGCCGGGTCCACAGTCGTGATTTGTGACTCAGGGCAGACGCAGGGCGGCGGAGATACCTTCCGATAGTTGTGCTACGTATTACAGTGTATTATTATCTTGTGTTCAGTCGTGATTCGTGACTCAGTGCCGACTCAGGGCGGCCTTGGCAAGCAAGGACAATGTTGCAGTTCGTCGACCGACTGTTACGTATCATTATATAACGTATCCGTGTAATTACATTGGCATTTGTATTGAAAATGCCACGTTTATTGCTTTATAAGGACAATATCGTTGATTAGATAATAGATTGCATTGTTGGCAGATTACATTGGTCGTACATGTTAATTGTACGGTCTTTGTCAAGGTCGCTTAACTAAGTTGCAGTTTATTCACCTGTGGCAGTGATTTTTTGCATTTTTAAAAAATACGATGGATGCAAACCCATCGTAGTTACTCTTCCTCTGGGAGCAACATCTTAACACTGTTCAGCAACTACCGCATTGTCGCCTACCCCGCACTTACATTATAGTCCCCTGTCCCCACTCACAGTATGGTCGCCTGCCCGACAGCCACAGTCGCTTGCCCCGTGACGCAAAACCAACCCAGCGGAACCGCACGCCAACACATCACTTACAACGCGCCTTGGGCTAAACTATTTGGCTTCACTAACGAAATTAACTTGCCGGAAGGAATATCCCGAGATCTCCTTCAACAGTGGGAGAGGGGTACATAGTTATAAGGTACAATCCGATTTCACCGAGGTACGAAATCTAATTGGAGGTTATATGTTGCGTTACTACTCTTGAAGAATATGAAGGGCGGCCGCACCTGTAGCCGGCAACTTCACTTCTCAAACCGAAACACAACATAGCCTTCACGCCGGATTATGAAATAGTAGCGGCTCAAGCTATTGTCTGTCGAATACATAGAATTTTGAAATTAAACCTCTCTTCTTCACATTCATCGGTAAAAAGCGTTTTTTTTTATTTTCACTTTATATGTGTTTCATAAAATGCTTTCTACACATTCCACCATATTAGGATTATCGGTGCCATGTGTACCAAATACGCGGGGAACAAGTACGGCAACTTCCAAATCCAGAACAGATGTCTTAATTAATCTTACAGATTTCTGCCTGTCCAGGAATCGAACCCGGAACCCTTGGAAAACAGTATGGCTACACCTGAGCCACTTGTCGTAACGTTCTCCTTACTTTCAAGGAACTCATTAAGTTGCGTGCACGTGGCAATTTGTTACAATAATTAACATCTTTATATTAATTATAGAAAAAGCCTAACTTAATCTAACAGGACATGATTCCATGCTTGTTGCATTTCTGCGATGAATATCGGCTCACATATAAATAATGAAAAGTAATTTAATGTATTCAAAAAATCTTTCTCAATACCTTTTGCATAATTAGCCACTGAATAATTGTATTTATAATAGAATCACTTTTAGAAATAATACCTTAAATGGGTTTCTATCAAATTAATTGCGAAAGATTTACAAATTTCATACTTGTATGTACATATATTATTTCGATGTTGAACTATTTAAAAAATTTTAATTGTCTATGTTCTCATATAAGTGACAGCATGTCTTCATGAGAATAAAGTATCTATAAAATTTAGTCTCGTGTCAAGGGTAGACCAACTATGTTGCGGTTTGTTGTTCCACTGCACCCGCGGAACTATGTTGCACATGTTATCACAACTACGGAATGTTGGTAAAAAAACATTTACGCGTCGCACCGCGCGCCTGTACATTGTTGCGTTGATTCACTGTCAAGGTTGCGTCTACTATGTACGAGTAGCTTGCCTGCTCCACTGACAGCGTTTTGTAGTTACTGTTATCATTATAATGTACGAAAAAATACATTAAATTTATTAAATTGTTTCAGTTACTACGCAACGCTAACATGGCATACCTTTAAAGTAATTTTCATAAAAACCTAACTTAAAAATTCTAAGGGAGTCTGTATCCATGAGCGTGCAGTCCGCTATAGGAAGTGGTTACTGTGATCAGCTGAAACTGCGTCAATTTTATATAGAACAGGAATCGTGTTTGAAGTTATAGAATCATCAAAATTTTCAAGTAAAATTAAGGTAAACATTCGAAATCCGTGAATTTGCAAATTATAAAGTTAATCGGAATCTTCGTTGTAAATCAGACTCTCATTTGCCCGATTCTTTTGTTAGTGTTGAACAGTTTCATATACAATTTTTGGCAATTACAATATTCGATATTTTGCGGACTCGACACACGATAAGTGGATATGTCTCTGAAGCATACAAGTCAACATGCGACGTTGCTGAATGTGTGAAAAATGATACTTTATTTAGTTGAAAACTACGAAAAATCGCCCGACGTTACTTATCTTCGGCGATCGGACGAGAACCGGTGTATTCAAAGTAATGAAGACGTAGGCGACATTGGTGGTAAATCAATTAAGCCGTTTGAGATTATGCGCATAACGATAAACAGACTATTAGACAAGCAGAAAAAATCGAAATAATATTGTTTTGGGTTATGGTGCGTTAATGAATGCACATAATAATAGTTTCTCTCAGATGTATTCCATGGCGATACCGCCGCCTTCATAATCCGCCGTAGAGCATTTAAACGTGGGAGAACTATAGTTGGACCGGGGAGGTACCACCGCCACCCTTATAATCCGCCGTAAAGCATTTAAAGGTGGGATAACTATAGTTGGACCGGGGAGGTACCACCGCCGCCCTCATAATCCGCCGTAAAGCATTACTTGTGTTTCGGTTGGAGAGGTGCGACTGCCGGGTACACTTTGAAGCGAGGCGACCATCTTAATCCTCAGGAGTAGCAATGTATCTACGTTCAAGCTCAGATAGGATTTCGGTCGTGTTTGTGGTAGTTGTGGATGTCTATGGGCTGCGACTACTTAACATCAGGTGGTTTGCATGGTCGTTTGCTACTCTTCTCACATAAAAAAATCTGTTAAATTAATGGACCATCATTCGGCTATTATGACATATGTTTACAATTATGAAAGGCATAAAAGGTATTGTATTGAAAAAACTCACTATAATTCAAAAAAGAAACCTAATTACGCATTATTAAAGGCACTGTTTTCAAAAAAATAAGAATCTTATGAATATAGCAACTGACAAATGTTGACGGTAATTCTTAGCAGATATTTAAATATAGAAAAATATTGCCGACTACACTTACAAGCGAAATGACCTTAGTCCTCAGGAGTCACGACCCATCTATATCTATGCATCACATCAGCCAGGACTTTATTTCTATTTGAGCTTAGACGTGCATGATCATGGGCTACAAGGTCCATTTAACATCAGGTGACCTGCACGCTCGTTGTTCTTCTAACATGATACGTTAGCTGTATTGTAGAACTAGAGAGAGATAAGCGAATGTATTGGTTTAAAGAGCCACCTTGAGATCGGAGTCCCTGGGTACGGCCTCGCGAGTCCTTATGGTTTTTTTTGTGAGAAGAGTAACAAGCCCATAGACATCCACGTACAACTAAAAACACGACTAAAATTCTGAGCTCGAACGTAGATACGTTGCTACTCCTGCGGACTACGATGGGCGCCTCGCTTCAAAGTGTAGCCGGCAACCGCACCTCTCCAACCGAAACATAAGTAATGCTTTACGGAGGATTATGAAGTCGGCGGTGGTACATCCCCGGTCGAACTATAGTTCTCCCATCTTTCAAACCACCTATCTCTTCCACATGAACAATGAAAAGTGATAAAATAAACATAAAGTGACATATACATATGTATATAAGATTGAGGCTGACTAACCTACAAGTTGACGCACCCCAAAAACCAGTCTTGGGATCTTTTAACACGGCTTCAACTGCTGAACCAGAATTCAAACATTTTGCAAATATGTTCTTTATAAAGAGTAAGATAGTACTAAAAATGGAATTTTGTAAATACCACTCAGAAAGAGGATTTTTATACATATAAAAAGAGATATAGATTTTCCCCAAATTGACATTTAAGATAAAAATAGAAGTGTCTGATTTATTTCAATATATTGTAATGTCGACTTGTACGAGAGCAAATGTAGATAAAAGGTAGTCAAGCTATATTTCTACCACATATAAATTAGATATGATACTGAGACTACACTAGAAGATTAGAAGAAATTTGACCTAATTTTAATAATTTGTTGCTTTAAACTTTAATAATGATTTTTAACTAATATTTTCGCGGAATTTATATATGTATATCGCGGAGTTTACCAGGAGAGTAACCAAATACCTAACTACATATTCAGAAACTTAAAAAACATTGATGGTAAATAAATATTTATCATTGTTAATTTTTTTTTATAAACAAAAGTATGTTATTTTTTAAAAAAGATCTACGTGACCAATCCTAACATTATTATAGTGTTATGTGTGTGTTGGTATATAAATGTTTCTTGTATAAAGGGGTATCTAATCAACCGTTTCGATGTCACATACATTTTGTTATCAAAAACCATAAATTAAGATAAAATCTCCGTTTCGACAATATATCCTGTTCTTGAGAAATACAAAATCGGATCCATTTTATTCAAAAGTTGATAAAGACCTTTATATTGCCAAAGTTTGATAATTGTATTGTATTTTGTTAATAATAATAAACTCATAGACAAGTGTAATAAAAACAAATTTCATAATGTTTTAAAAATTATTATTTTTCACAAAACTTCCTCCTCAAAACGCTTGACAACAATTAAATGAGCTTAATTACAAAATTAATAAACTTGACATATTTCAATATCACTGTATCGATATAGTAATATTTACTGTATTGACGCTAAACACTTTGCAATGAAACAAAACTGTTACTACTCAGAAATAAATCCGGGTAAATAATCTGGGTTTCATGCACTCCCTAGTGAGTTCAACATCCTGCAACAATGTAACGCTTAGGCACGCCACACGTGGACGTCACCGGCTCGCTGACGCAAATCGCGATGCGACGCCGACGCAACTGCAATGAGACGCCGACGCAAATCGCAATGAGACGGCGACGCAAATCACATTGAACATGTTAAACGCACCGCGTCGGATGTCTATTGTGATTTAACTCCGAATACAATTACAAAATAATTCAAAGTGAAAACGTACCCAACTATACTTCTACTCCTACCCTAATAAAACTATGTAGGCACAGAGATCAATACATATGTGATAACAAACGTAAAAATGTTACGTTTAATTCTTTAAAGACAAGACTTTTTAAAACGACCAAGAATATTAAAATTATCAATATCTTAGAATTTTATTCTACACCTTTTAAGAAAAAAAAATAATAGCTAGAAATTGACTATGTAATAACTGTGCAACGACTAGTCTACTATTAGACCGTCATTATTTTTAATGTTTAATTCTGAATTCATTAAGTTAAAAATTGAAGGTCCTCTCAGGATTTCGTCTCGAGTCAATAATAATGACTATTATAATAAGTTTTTACAACAAAGAACAAAATGTACAGCCACGAACAACAGCAGGTATGTAAAAACATGTAAATAAATGTAAAAGACAGATAGTGGCAAGTTGTTCGAGTCATATATATCTCTTGTAACCTACAGTTGTCCTTTTGTAACAGGTCTAACGCCACACTCAAGTTGACATTTTCAATAAAGAATTCATGCGAGAAGCCGCAAAAGGCAACCTTTCGTGCTCACCCTACCTTAATAAGCTTCTTAATGAGAATTACCTTGTTACAGGAAATGGGGATACAAGCTACAATTAATGAAGGTACAATTTACGAGTATAGGTGATAGAAACAGTGCGAACGAGACGGTACCACGACCAACATAATCCGCCGTGAAGCAATCTTATTTCACCGAATTGCCCGTGGGGTCTGCGTGCCAAAAAAATTCAAACAAATAGTACCACGTTTGATCGACGCCGCCGGTAACAAGAGGGTTGATTCATATCTCGCGCAGAGGATTGCGATAGCTATTCAACGCGGGAACGCAACTAGTTTTCTTGGAACCATGCTGCATGGGCACGGACTACCTTAACATTGTTTAATCAAATAACAAAACAACGTCATCATAAAAACAAACGTCTTTTGTCTTTTCAAATTCCATGTTCAAAGTTGACAACCGAAAAGTATCTCGGTGTTGCCAACACTAATGAGTTGACCTTAGTCTCCATAGCAACGCTTCTACGTACGCCCTCAGCCAGTACTTCGGTACTTTTTGTATGTGGATATCCATTAGCTTCAACCACTTTAAGTCCTGGTCTGCAGGTATCTGTTTGTTCGTTAATCAAAATCAAAATCAAAATCAAAATCAAAATACATATACATATTATTCAAAGTAGATTTTTACAGAACTCTTTTTGAATCTACGTTTGCTAATCTCCTTAATTAAAAAGTATAGTCCCATGATTATTAAGACGTGGCTTGTGATTGTCATACGAAAACAATACCATATAAAAATCCGAAACATACCATGATGCAATCCGACGGCGGCCATTACAAATTTGAATTTATAACGGTCATTTAGAAGCGATAAAAGTGGATTTGAAGATTTGTTATTCTGTTCTCGTAGCGACAACAGTTTAGTGTTCTTCCGCGAACATTAAACTTCGTATGCATTTGACTTCGTATATATTGGCATTGCAAGACATCTCATCTTTGATAGCGAACGGATAGTCTAGAATTGAATATTCTATCTACCGCTATCGCATCCATCCTTATCTTTTATCTTAGGGTTAACAATAGGAACAATGGCTTTGTCTTTGTAACGTTCAATTTGAAAATAGAATATGAACAATAAATCACACAGGAGCTAACATCCTATTTCCGATGTTCAGCCAATAAAAAATATGTAACATTTATCGGTCTTTATAAATAAATTCTATTAGACTCATTGACTCCAAGTAATAATACTATATATTATATATATCCAAGTAATAATACTATATATTATATATGAATATATTTCATAATTATAACTCCAATTAAGCTTAAAATTGACATAATCTAAATTTACCAAATTTTGACATTATTCTCTTTA
>DWON01009042.1:0-11692 GCA_018251015.1 Phocides pigmalion okeechobee | reverse complement strand
ACATGAAGAACATGTTGCTTTACGGCGGGTTATGAGGGTGGCGGTGGCGCCGCCCCGGGCGAGCTCTAACGGCTCTATTACCTTTAGTATGTTATAAACTTTCGAACAGCTAGGCAATGTAAACAGGTTTAATCATTTCTTTGTTAATATATGTATACATGTCTGATAAAATTATATCATATTTGAATAATGTAACAATGATTAACACTTTCCCTGCGGAGTACAACATCGTTGTGTATGCGCGCACAACGCGCTTGCGGCTTGTATACACCTGTGTTTTGTGTACAAATCTCTGTGAATTACGGGCGAACACAAGTGCTGTTTACGTTGGTCTTGCAAGACGAGCCGGACGTTACGTCTGTGTATTCGTAGATAATAGACAAATGTTAAAATATTTCAGTAAATTGTCAGCTCATCTTTAGTCTAGACAAATTTCTCCAGTTTCGTGCCGTTTTCGACAACGCTAACTCTATTTAATATATGAACGCGGCAAAGTGTTAACTCCAATAAAATTTCTTCCCCCATTTTTCCTTAGACGTGGTATTTTTTCTTTAAATTTAAATATGACCAATCATAATGTGTATATATTCTTGGTAATAAAAAATAATTTTCTCACTAAACGACGTAGTAATCCGGGAACAAACAAAAACTACAACTGGATTGAGTATTCATGTGTACCCTCATTCTTTAAAGGTCTGTTCTAAATGGGTCACGTGAGACACCCGACCGATATATTGACATTAATGTATCTAAAGTTAATGTTTTTTTTATATATCTTAATTTGATATTTCTATATTTCAATTTGAACGGACTAGAAAGGAACAAAACGTTTAAAACGAAACGAAATTTCTGATAATTATTAAAGAATTAAATTGAAATACTTAATTCCATTATACAGTATTTACAGACATAATGAACGTCAAGGGAACAATGGTATCGGTACATCGGCTTTGAGCGCCTGTTGGCTGGTGGACCGGGAGAGCAGCCGTCGGAAAAAACTCTCGGCACTCTTCTTGAAGTTTACTTATAAAACCGTCACAAAAAATTGAAAATCAAAGATTTTTCTATTAAATTCCATACAATAAACTAACTACGAAAATACAATATTTATACGCATGCCACAGAAAAATCGAAGAATCGAAAGTATAAATAAAAATTAATTCAATTAATAAACAATCATTAAAAATACCTAATTTTTTCAATCGTTTTATCCATGCATTTTTTATTTTTTAACTACTTTTATTTTATTTATCACTACCTACACCAAAAAAATTTTTTTCATCTAAGTTATCTACGCAAATTGGTCATGGCACTAATTTACGACAAAAGAAAAGATAATGTCAAAATTACATGCAGACAATTACCATGCTCATAAAATAAAATAAAAAATTCAAAATAAAGAAAAAAAACTAAATTTTGATAAATAATTAAGCTAGTACAAAACTCAATAAAAATATCTCCTTATAACATTTTTAAGTTCATCCATCGCTAATTTTTGCTCAAAAATATCCAATCCAATAATTAGAATTTTTGAAAAAAAAGGCTTTAATATTAAAAAAAATAGATAAATTCGAAAAACAAGTAAAAAATATATTTTTTTAAAAAGCACATCAAAAAATTAAATATAAAATACTCAAATACCATCACCAATTTGAGCATTCTAAACTTAGTAAAAAAAATTGGAAAATTTTGAAACTCTACGCCCATGCAACATCTATCTACAAGTTTTACCTTTTCTTTTGATAAATTTCGAATTTCTCCTTATAATAATTTTTTTGTCGCCGATTTTCCTCACTACGCCACCTTTCTGTGGCAACTTTTGCGATGCTCTTTGTGGCAATTTTTGGGACGTTTTTTGTGGCATTTTTTGTTGAGTTTTTTGTGGCATTTTTTGTTGCGTTTTCTGTGGCATTTTTTGTTGCGATTTTTGCGGGATCTTTTGTTGTGATTTTTGCGGGATCTTTTGTTGTAATTTTTGCGGGATTTTTTGGGGCACTTTTCTTATTGTTTGCCCCATTGTACTGCCTTTCACTGGTACTTTTTTGACTACCCTCGACGTCGCGTTGTTCGATATCATATTACTCTGTTTCACGATTATACCTTGCCGTGGAAAATGGAAAAATGTTCGAAAAACATTATTAAATATTAAATACCATTACAAAATTTTCGAAAAGGATTACCTTCTACACGTAATTAATGTAAAACTCATCAACTGAGCTGAATAATGATTTCACTTTGCGAGTTAAATTATAATTATCAAAATGATTATAAAATATTTATCAGACTATATTAGAATGACCTATAAAATAATAAAATAGGTTTTAGTTATTGATTACAAAAAATTACAATATTGCCACTATGAAAATGTATTTTATGAAAATCGTCACGAAGCGGCCGACAGTTGTGGGAAACCTTGATGATGATAATATTCTTGTACTTATTATTATAGATGATAAATATAATATTGAATTTGATAATTAATGTAATTCAAAACAATAGTTATTACACTAATAATACTAATAATAATTCTCACATTAAAAACATTTTTTATGTGAGAAGAGTAGCAAACGAGCATGCAAACCACATGATGTTAAGTAGTCACAGCCCGTAGACATCCAGGTACAAACATAAACAAAACTGAAATCCTATCCGAGCTCGAACGTAGATACGTTGCTACTCCTGAGGACTAAGATGGTCGCCTCGCTTGAAAATGCAGCCGGCAACCGCACCTCTACGACCGAAACATAAGTAATTTTTATTATGAGGGCGGAGGTGGTACTTCCCCGGTCGAACTGTAGTTCCCTCACCTTTAATTTAATTAGACGTAATTAGACGTTAATACAACTTTATAACACATCATCGGCTTGAAGAGCGACATATATATAACACATATGTTCTTCAATAGACAATTAAATAAAACAAAGTTACACATTAAGCAAATGGCTCTTACATGTCTCAAAACAGAGAGTAAGTTACGAGTTATTCGAGAATAAATCTTATTTTACAATCACCAACTAGTAATCCAAGCCATTTAACTATACCAATGTTAAGTAGATAGTAAATCCAAGTGCAGTTTAATTGACGAGTAACTATCATTTTATTCCTAGATAAAATATAAGTTATTCCAAAATTAGCAACTCTCAGATTTATCGATGTTTACTCAACGTGGTCCTAACGCTTATGATAAAATAAATTATTTTCTCTGAGGCAATGCACGGCTCATCACTCTTTAAACTGTTGGCATGTATTCTAAAATAAAATAATGGTGCACATAAGTAGGACCATTCTTAATGTTACGATAGTGAAAGTAAGGAATATAACGATAGTTGTTATGATGAATAAAATAAACTATTAATGTTAAATATAACGGTAGTGATAATGACAAATGAAACAAAAGTGATAATTAGGGATATAACTATAGTGATAATTAGGAATAAACTTTTAGTGATGATTGGGAATATATCGATAGTGATAATTAAGGATATAACTATAGTGATAGTAAGGAATATACCAATAGTGATAATTATGAATATAATGACATTGATAATAATGATACGTTTACAACACAACTCACCACCGGTAGCACGTCTTCTGTATTCCCTTTTCGCCTTCTTGTCTAATGCTTCTGGAACAAATTACGATATCAAAGGAAAATGTTGCAAAGTGAGTCATGTTTATAGGCAATCAGTGTTCCGTATACGTAATTTTCTGTATAGCACAACCAGTCTAATCGGATACTAATTTCAATATACAAACGTGTGGATTTGGGCTGTTTTATAAACGAGAAATATATTAGTAGGTGTGTTAAATGTACCAAAAGTAAGTTATATAGGAGTGCCCCAGGTGTGTGTTACATGGCTGAATTTAATTTAAAAAAAAAACAAGTAATATAGGGGTGGCACTACATAATTGTCGTAAGGAAAAAATCAACAAACTATGACATTCGGACAGACAAACAAACGTACAGACAGACAGTCAGTCAGAGGTGCAGACGGATAATGATGGGACGCGCAAACGTACAGATAAACAAATAGTCAAATAGACGTAGAGAGATACAAATGAAGAGACGTGTAACAGTCAAGAAACAGTCAGTCAGTCAAACAGACGTACAAACGAACAGATTTATAGAGACAGACAGACGAACAACCGGACGAACGTACACACAAATAGATAGACAATCGTACCAACATACTAACAGGCAAAAGCACAAACAGACAAACAATCACAAAGAAACATACTAACGAACAGACAGTATAGTCGGCCAACGTAATTCTAAAAACAAGCCTACAGACTGACGGAAGGAAGGACAGTCGGAGGGAAGGATGGACGGACGGAAGGCCAGACAGACAGACAGACAGACACTCACACATGGACAGACGGACAGGCATACAAATAGACCGACACACAGACACGGACGTACAAACATACAGACGGAGTAAAACCAAAAAATAAACGTAAAATGGACATGACAAACGGATTAAATCATTTTTAATCTATTATAGAAAACTAAAGAAAATCAGATATCACATACCAATCTCCCTAGCTCTCTTCCTCGCCAAATATTCAGGACTAGTTTTGTCCACGCGTGGGCGCCCACGCTTACGCTTCTCCCCCGTGTCCGGTCTGCTGTTCATTACCGCAGCTGTTGACAAAATTTCAACGATTTTTTTTTTGTATTAGGACAACAATAGTTTTAGCGGGGAGGTACCAACGCCGCCAAGTTCTTCTGTTTCAATTGATACGACTACCGGTTAGTGTAGCCGACGAGCGAGGCCATTAACTTAGACATCTTACAAGGAGACTAACAATTACAAACATCTACTTTCATTGACGACTGAAATACAATATTTAATTTAATTTTATTATTTATTTATTTAATTTAACTATTTCATTACTCGCCTAATTTACGAAATAAAATTAACTTATTATGAACCAAAACCTTCCTCAGGATTCGCTCTACCTGTTGTTGAAAACTGAAGAAAAAAACCCGTTCGGTACTTTTTGGGAGTATTATGAACAGACAGAGACAGAGACGACGGACTTTGGTTTATAGATTAGAGATTATTCATTATTTACTACTACTATAAATGAAGCCAATCGCCGACCCCAAGACCGTGCCGTCTCTTTGTCGATGTCCTGACTAAAATCGTGGCTCTTGACGACTAAGATAGTCGCCTCGCGTATAACCAGCAACCGCGTCTCCAACCGAAACAAGAACTGCTTTACAGCGGATTGAGGACGAAGGTACTTCCCCGATAGAACTTATTACACCTCGCATATAGCGTATCAGCGTTTTGTTAACCTTGTTTTATTAAGCATTCACAACACCTGTATAGCATATACATAAATAGACCTGCATTATCTCTAGCATGTCCTGTCGACCCAATTTCCCCCTTTCTTTCTTCTGGAGGGGGGAGCAGATGTAACTTACAATAATTAAAGATATTAAACATATGTCGGCGAGGTCAATAGTACGGGAGTGGCATTGATAAACGAGCCGCAAGCGTTATCGGGGCAAGATGGCGCTACGACAGAGTCTAGGTAGTGCTGTGCTCGGCGGAGTCGCTTACTGAACGGCAAGCCACTGTGCGAACAACACGTCTAGGTACTGTCTTACGTCTCGTTGTTATAATGGTTCTTTAAAATAGTGATTTGTGAATAATGAATTGGTTGAGTGGCTTTCATTTCTTAGTAACTTGCCAGAATAACCACATTTTGCCTACAAATAATGTCTGAAGACGCAGATACCTATACTTATCGGCCACCGACATATATAACGAACTGTTTTACGAACATAATTAATCAGATTTCTTATAACAATCCCTTACCGTTCTGGAGTACACTGGGAAACACAACTCTTGTATTTCAATTTGCATTACATGCATGCGGCTTGAACACAACAGTTATGTTCAATACAAATCCGCACTAACTTACGGGCGAACACAACTGCTTTGTTTACGCAGGCGCTACAAGGCTGCGGGCGGACACAACATCTGTGTATTAGACGCTACACGGATACTGCCAAACATAATAATTGTATGACTCATCGGGATATCTAGTCAAGAGTCTAGTTAAGAGAAAATATCTCCAGTCTAGTGCCGCCGTCCGCAACGCTGATTAGATAAATGTTATCGAAACAGCCAAATTGTTAACACACAAATGTTGTTTATGACCGCATCGATATAACGACAACATATACAGTAATTGTGTTCGCCCGCGCTCTTGTAGCGCTTGCATAAACACAGCATTTGAGCATGCACAGCACGAATGTAACATATACGTTAGGCAAAATAAAACACAGTATTTGTTTCCCACATTAAACATATTAATATTAATGTGAGCGCCACCAATGACAGTATACATACATACTTAGATTACTTACACAAAATAATAACAGTAAATATATACACTAAACATAGTCACAAAACTGAATATTATAATAATTATTAAGAATTTCAATCAATCAATCACTTACCGTATTCTGAAGATTACAATACAGAAGTGTATATTATAAAAAAGCATTTATAGTCCACCAGCATTTATTACCCAGCAGCATTTTTTACCCACCAGCAGTTGTTACCCACCAGCATTTATTACCCACCCCTATTTATAACCCACAGGTATTTATTACGCACCAGCAGTTTTTACCCACCAGCATTTATTACCCACCAGCATTTTTTACCCAACAGCAGTTATTACCCACCCGCATTTATTATTGCGACATTAGAATAATAGAAGACTATTTAAAAAAAAATAGATTTTGAATCTACGATGGAATAGAATAGAATATTGCATGACTTATAAATAGTGGATTTAGGGTTTAGAAATAGAAATCTCGAACTAGTTTCACGGTTCGTGGTCACGGTTAAACCGTCAACACTTTCCCTGCGTCGTACAAAATTGCTGTGTAGTACACAGCCTTTATGTTCATACAAATCTTTATGGATTTAGGGCTAACACAAGTGCTGTGTTTACAAGGTTGCGGGCGGACACAACGAACATTTATTCGTGAATACCACACGGATGTTAAAAAACACGACATTTCTGTGAATTATTGGCGCATCTTCAGTCTAAAAAACTAAGTTGTCCGCCATCTTGTAGCGGCGGCCATCTTGGATTCACAATAATATTGAATATGGATAATTGTATTGTCACCAGAATCAAAGGCGTATACCAAATTTCAGATCAATTGGTTAACGGGAAGAGGGTTAAATTTCAATTACTAAATTTGACCCAAACAAACAAACGGGGTGAGCTAAATAAAACCGTTTAAAAACTAGCTCCAGTTTAGTGCCGCCTCCCAAAGGAAATTCCATATACGAGCGCCATAATGAATATATTAACAGTGTTAACGGATTCTCCGCCACCGCAGTTCAACCGTGGCCACGAGCCATGCAACTGGTTCGAAATATCGGCAATCAAAAATCGTCAATAGTGAGTACCCGGTCCATAAAACGTATTTTTCCTCCATCTATAGAATTATTCATAATCTCTTACCGTTTTCCGAATTGTCTCATATCACTCTAAAGGTGCAATAACTAAATATCATAAAACAAAGTCCCCCGTCGTCTGTCCGTCTGTTCGCGATAAACTCAAAAAGCACCGGACGGATTTTCTCACAGCTTTCAACAACAGGCAGTGATTCCTGAGGAAGGTTTTGGTGCATAATAAGTTATTTTGTAAATTGGGCTAAAATTAAATAGTTACGTTCGATATAGTAATTCAGTCGTCGTTAGAAATAGATGTTTCTAATTGTTAGTGTTTGCAACTCGGTAATGACTGGATGCGTGTATGAAAGAAAAATAATGTAAGTAAATATAAACTCTTATCACCTGAGCGAAGCTGGGCCGGGTCGCTAGTAGATCATATTTCCGGTCATGTCATTTCATGTCATGGTTTGTCATGTCATGTCATGTTCTGTCATACCATGTGATGTCATATCTGTCATGTTATTTCATGTCATGGTCTGTCATGTCATGTCATGTCTTGTTCTGTCATATCATGTGATGTCAAATCTGTCATGTTATTTCATGTCATGGTCAGTCATGTCACGTCATGTCATGTCTTGTTCTGTCATATCATGTGATGTCAAATCTGTCACGTTATTTCATAGCATGGTGTGTCGTGTCGTGTCAGGTTCTGGCATACCATGTGACGTCATGTCATTTCATGTCACGTCACGTCCCGTCACGTCATATGTCGTGTCACGTCACAGCACCCATACACATTTGGAAGCACATCAACACCCGTATAGCGCATATTACCACAGAACCACAAACCGATAGACCTACCCATCTCACGGGCCTGTTTCCGTGCGGCTAAATTCGCTAAGTACTCAGGGCTCGTCTTGTCGATCCGAGGCCGCCCCCTCTTCCTCTTCACCGGAGGGGGGGTGACTGTGGACTCGGCTGCTGTGAAGGGGGATTTTTGAAAAAAAAAAACGAAGCAAAAATAATAATAAAAAACAAACATAATCAAGCAAATAATAAATAAGGGCTGGTTCATATCTTACGCAGTATTGCAATTGTTATTCAACGCGCGAATTCGGCTAGCGTTATTGGAAGTATGCTGCATAGGCATGGACTCCCTTTAAATTGTTTAGGTTAGGCTTTTATTATAAATAGTCTTAAGATTTTCATTATTGTTTTTATTAACAATTTGACTGCGGCGTTCAATACATCGAGTCAGGATTGAGAGGCGGCACTAGGCTGGAGGTATTTTCTCTAGACTGGAAATGCGCCTACAATTCACTCAAACAGTGTAACATCCACGAACACAGAAGCAGCAGTGTCGTTCGCCGCAAGCAAAGTTTTAAGGAAATATTTTTTTTATATACTTATGGTCACTCTCAACTTTTTTTTGGTTTCTCCCAATTATTAAAAAATATACTAAACCAATTAGTATTTACAAACATTGTTAAAAAAAGAAAAGTGAAAAAGAAAAAATAATTCCGAGTTTTTTTTTGTTTAAAAAAAAAAAAGAAAAGTGAAAGGGAAAAAAATTGAAAAGTTTATTTTTTTTAAGTAATTAAAAAAAGGGGGGTCGAAGTAACATTAAGGGGACATTTAACTATAAAAATATACATCAATATGTATACGGCAAAATAATACTTGTACCAAAACGCGTGCATTTCGAAAAAGCAAAAGCCTTAAAAAAACCGAATCTATGACAAATGAGGCCAATTGTAAACCACATGCAAGCGCCATTTCTATTCAACATACTCTATGGCAACCTATCATTTCTCACTAACTGAAAAAAATAAAAAAAACTAAAGGAGACACTTAAAACTTGGCTAGGCCCTGGTATTTGTACACCATTCCAAAAATCAGAGAAAATTCTCAAGAACCCGAGAAAAAATACTGAAAATCAATTAAATCGTATACTTTTTCGGTACAAAACCAATTTAAATTAATTATTTTTAACATCTTTCAATATGGCGGACCAACTGATTTAGACAGTCTATGGATAAAGCTGAGGTCACAATCTGACAGCTGTCATATTGACTTTTAGCTACATCGGATGTTTGACTTCCGTCAGTCGTTTCAATTGTCAAAATGACATTTCCGCCATTATGTTTTTCTAATGTATTCTGTTGCAATTCAAACTTGATTTTTTGTTTTGTACCAATAAATCCAGTCGATAATTATAAAAAGCTTAGTAAAAAACAGATTTTTTTTGTTGTGAAAGAGTAAGAAACGGGCATGCAGGCCACCTGATGTTAAGTGGTCACTGCAGCCCATGGACAATCACGTTAACTCTCAAACAGAACAGAAGCTCTATTTAAGGATAGACACGGATGCGTTTTTACTCTCGAGAACTAAGATGGTCGCTTTCAATAATGTGTATCCGGCAACCACACCTCCCCAACCGAAACACAATACATGAAGGACATGTTGCTTTTCGGCGAGTTATGCGATCGGCGGTGGTGATACCTGGCCATAGGTCCATACGTTTTGAAACATCTCCTTTAAAAAGTTTAATATAAGTTTAAGTTATCTTCACGTATGCTGCCATCTCTTGACGAAGATCTAACTTAAATGAACTAACAACAGATCCGTAAAAACTAACTTCATATGCATAATTTTAAACTAATATTATGGCGGAATTTATACATATTACTATGTACCGGATACTCACGATTAACGATTTGATTGCGGATATTTCGAACCCGTTGCATTGTATAGTAGCTTCTAGAACGTTGGTCTAAGGGCTGTGTATAAGGCAACAAGTAATGTCATCAAGCGGGCGATATTGATAATGCGTGTGTGAACCAGTTGCATGACACGTGCAGTTGCACGAGAGCAGTTGCATTGGTCGTGTAATTGCACGAGAGCAGTTACAGTTGCACGAGCCATGCAACTGTAGCAACCACGTTTATTTAAAAAAAAATTTTGACTACCCAGTACATAGCAAAATGTATAACTTCTTATACATAAGTGTTACGCACTCTTACTTCCGTACGCACAGCTGTGACATGTACATCATGCGTGCTTGGTTCTTTGGGAGCAGATTAAGTTGATCTTGGTTCGGATCGCTTACTTGCGTACACCCTTCTACCGCAGGAGTACACCCTTCTCCCAAGTCTTCTACAATGGTCCCCAACGCATACATCCTTTTCCCGGAGACGTAAATCCTTCTCATACCGTACACCCTTTTCCCCAAAACATATACACTTGTTCTTGGCGAGCACTCTTCTCCCTAAGACGTACACCCTTTTTCCCACGGCACACTATACCCTTCTTCTCAAGGAGTACACCCTTTTCCACAAGATGTACTACACGCTTGACCCTTCCTCTTAAGACTTACACGGTTGTTCCCAAAACGTAGACGCTTCTCTCAAAGAAGAACATCCTTTTCCCCAACGAGTACATCTCTCTCCCCACAGAGTACATTCTTCTCTAAAAAGCGTACACCCTTCTTCCCATGGCGAGCATCTCCCTCCAAGGTATACAAGGCTTATACCCTTCTCCATAAGGTGCACGCCGTTCTCGACAAGGCGAACATCTCTCCCCAAGGCATATCCCCTTCTCCCCAAAGCGTACACCCTTCTCCCCACGGAGTACACCCTTCTCCCCACGGCGTACACCCTTCTCCCCACGGCGTACACCCTTCTCCCCACGGCGTACACCCTTCTCCCCATTTATTTTTCTTCTTATGTAAGATACTCACCGACATTGATTTCCGGTTTATTCCTGGATGCATACAACTCGACCGCCGGCGGTATGAAGTGTGAGACTGGTGACCGATAGTCCACACTCAGCGGCAACGGTGGCACTGTGGAAGAAATAATAAATAATTATTGTTTATTGCATTTAAATTACAAATCTTATATATAAAAACGAATGTTTGTTTGTATGTCCTTTATAAACTCGTAAACTATGCATTTGATCATGCGATGATCTTTAGCAAAGTTGTTGTGCTTGAGCCCACGAAGGTTTTTGAGTTGGTACTACCAATTTTCGACAGATAGCGCCACTGTCATGACTCAAAATGACTTAAATATTTGTGTAATGTCTTTCTTTCAAATTTACTTTGATTGGTTGCGTAACAACGCGCGCAGGGTACTGCTAGTAATAACATAAATTGAAAATAAGAACTTATAATTAATATAGGGTAATAGGATGTGACTCAGCTTTTGCTGACAAAGATTGTAATCTTGTACAGCGCTGATTTTCAGTCACTCCTTTCTCCC
>DWON01009041.1:0-11694 GCA_018251015.1 Phocides pigmalion okeechobee | reverse complement strand
CAAATAAAAAGTAATTATTGTACTAACATTATCCTTTGATAAGTCAGTTGATGTGTACGTAAGCTTGAAAATAAATTTTTGGACCACAGGATAAGGACTAAATAACAGTGTTTTTTCTCGTTC
Source organism: Phocides pigmalion okeechobee (assembly GCA_018251015.1). Taxonomy (NCBI): domain Eukaryota; kingdom Metazoa; phylum Arthropoda; class Insecta; order Lepidoptera; family Hesperiidae; genus Phocides; species Phocides pigmalion. Next base: position 11,571 of record DWON01009041.1, on the reverse strand, counting down.
CCCGTTAAATAGAAACTAGACAATCCCTCGTTTCCCTGTAGAGTTAAATGAAAGTGTACCTTTCCAAGCCTGACCTGTGAATAATAAATAACTTTCTATATCCCCCAAGGATATGAGGAGTCCCGCGCTCCTCGCCCCAGAGATTGCGGTATCCGCTTCCGCCTGTGGACTCGCTCACACTCGTAGCCAACTACATACATAATTAGTGAATACATTTCGTGTTTAATTTCGAGATTACTTTTGCATATGCAGACGAGTACACATCATATGAACTGTTACCATTCTTTATGTCAATTTTGTAAAGTAATTACTTAGCTTTACTAATAATAAATATCAAATTTATAATTTATAACTATACTATTTATTTTGTTTTAATATGTATTTTTAATATAGTTTTACTTATATTTTATTATTTAGTTTCATTGAAATCCATGTCTTTAAGATTTCTTATAATAAAATAAATATAGTTATAACTGACGTCTCAAATAATGGCTTTTTGTAACCCATTTTAAAGATCTTTTTGTTCATTAAAAATGTGTCAAACGAAATGTTAATGCATATTAAATGGTTGCTATATGTACATTTTATCATGTTATTATTTATTATGTAATACTTTTACTGATAATATATACCAAATTTATAATTTGACTTCTAAAGTAATGATTTTTTTCGTAATCATATTTAGTTCAGCAAGGAAGGTAACACCGCGCCCTCGTAACCCTTAACAACTCTTGGAGAGAACTTCGGTTGGAGTGATGTGGTTGTCGAAAAACTTAAAAACGAGGCGACTATCTTAGTCCTCAGCAACGCATCTACGTACGAGCTTAGATAAATCTACAGCGCTCTCTGTTTCAGAACTAGTAAAATGCATTTACGTATGAATGTAGGACTTTAGTCTTCTTTAAGGTTGCACGTGGATGTGCATGAGCTTAACATCAGGTGAGCTACTTGCTCGTTTACTACTAGAAGAATAGCTAACAAAAATGAACACATAAACAAAAATTAACACAAATAAAAATTGACACATAAACATAACTTAACACATAAATAAAAATTGACACAAATAAAAATTAACACATAAATAAAAGTTGACACATAAACAAAACTTAACACGTAAACACAATTTAAAAGTCCATATTTTTAAGGGTTTTTTACGATTGTTATGTAGTTTCAAAGGATTACGCATACTATTAAAATCCGGTTACATGAATATCCTGGATGATATCATCAACAAATAGAGAGAGAAAATAATCACCGCGTTTCCAATGGAAACGATTCAGTTCTGCCTCCAATTAAATCAAATCCAACTGAATTTAAAAACATTTATATAAAACTAAAAATACTGCAGGCGATTTCAGATATCCATGCAAATATGGCGGATTAACAGCGCGAATGGAAATACGACGAACAAAACATTTATCTGTGCTTGAATATGAAAACTAACTATTTTTTTCATTTGAGAAGTGTAGCAAACGAGCGTGCAAACCACCTGATGTTAAGTAATCGCAGCCCATAGACATAAACGTACAACCACAAACACGACCGAAATCCTATCTGAGCTCGAACTTAGACACGTTCTTACTCCTGAGGACTAAGATGGTCACCTCGCGTCAGTGTAGCCGGCAACTGCACTTCCCCAACCGAAAAACAAGTAATGATTTACAGCGGATTATGAAGGTGGCGATGGTACCTCGGTCGAACTATAGTTCTCCCACCCTTAGAACCTTTAGAAATGTAACAAACAAAACGTTTATCCGTGCTTGAATATGAAAAATATCTTTTATAATTGCTTGCCATAATTGCGAACTACACTCGCCGTTAAATAAATACGATTAAAAGGAAACTGAGGTTTGAATAGTGTTGCCACTTTTTCGATCTGTGTGGGTAATTCCCAATATCTATATTGTATATATATAGCTGGTACATGTGGTATATATTGCTGTTACTTATTGATTTAAAATTCCAGGTATGAATTTATTGCTACATTCAAAGGACAAATGGCATATTGATATCGTTCCTATGATTTGATACTAATATCATCGGAATTAATACATTTCCCTGTTTAATAGTAATATAGTCAAAATAATCCGTCTTGCAAGAGGATTCACTGATTTTCTATTCTTTTGAGTAATAAAAACCACGAATAATAGTTGATCTCATGTACCTGCCATATACAGCGACTAGTAACAATTTTATTATTTGTGTAAGTACATTTTTGAGCCTCAACATAAATCTGACTTTTATCTACTAAGTATTTCTGACTACCCTAGGGTTGATTGCTAGAAAATGATTATATTATTCTACAGTCAACGTAAATTCCTGTACATTTCTTTAAGGCGCGTGAAGAAGATTTTTTTTTGAGTAGACAAAGATTAAATGTGTGATAACTATAGTCCGACCAGAGAGTTACCACCTACGCCCTCATAATCCGCCGTAAAGCATAACTTGTATTTTGGTTGGAGAGGTGCAGTTGCCGGCTACACTTTGAAGCGAGACGACCATCTTAGTCCACAGGAGTAGCAACGTGTCTACGTTCGAGCTTAGATTTCGGTCGTGTTTGTGGTTGTATGTAGATGTTTATGGACTGAGACTACTCAACATCAGGTGGCTTGCATGCTCGTTTGCTACTCTTCTCACATTAAAAAGGATTAAATGATTAAAATGAACAATATGGGAAGTATCCTACAATTTGCGGGCGCGCGGTAACCCTAACGACGCTATACATCAACGAAGGCCTATGACGCGCTATCGCCCTCCAATGTCGGCCCTCCTTATTTTTTTCAGGTGGATGTCTCGGATCGCTGTAGGCATTTAATGGAACAGAAAATACTTTTATATTTTCCTCCTTTTCACTCCACTGAGGAAGATAGTGATTCATGGCGCAAGATTTTTTGAACTGTTTCTTTCGTATTTTAATGGTTTCGCAGTAAGATTTGTGAGGGTCCAGCCCATTAAAATTCCACAGTCCAAGGCTTTCCTCTGTGCACTAGGCAGGCTAAACAAATAGACGTACCGTGATTTCCAAAAGCGTTACTTCAGAAAATTATGTTTGTAATTCCGATGGAATGTTTAAGACATCGCTTAACTTCTAACCGTTACAATTAACTTTTATAAGGCGTTCAAATCATCATAATGCAACTAGAAAGGTACCAGCATGACATGAACTTGTAGCGTGGAAACTCACGGTAGCTTAATGGAAAAAATGCGTTTGGTCATTACTTACGTTTTGATGATTGTAACGTATCCATTTACAGTAGATCATGAAAGCGATGGTCCCCAGTCGAGTTGTATTTTAAATCATAAGTACTATTTTCTCATGGAGTGTGAAACCACGATTCATCACTCGAGCGGCCGGAAAAGTAGGATAGTAATGGATCGATGATAAAATTTCAAGTGTTTTTTGGCGTGATTACTATACGAGTTGGCGGATTTTGATTGGATGGATTTTTGCCGTGATTACGATATGGGTAGCCAATCTGTCACAAGCAGCGAATCGCCCAAAGGGAGCAAAGTTTCACAAATATTGCTTATCTTTAACAATCGAGACGAACCAACGTCATAGTGTCTCGCGCAAAGGGTTCGAAGTTCGATCTCCGGCTTGAGGAATATCCCTAATAATTAATTTAGAGTTAATTATCGAGGGCCGGAACTACGATGAAGGCTGCAGAAGCCAAGTGACGCAAATATCTTCCACTTAGCAGTGATTACGTGTTTGTTCCGCTTGGCTTTAGGGCTTTGTGCGTAGGGTCCGAGTGCTATATATAAAAAAAAAATTAAGTGACTCACAAAGAATTAATAATTTTGAAAGAATAAAGTGAACGATAAAACCCAAAAATTAGTTCATTAAGAAATCCACTGAAACTAGAATCTAGATATTTTGGAAATAAATTATTTTATAGTTTAATTGAGCTCTAAGATAACTATAAAATTGCACACTGAATAAATAGTAATTTTATTTTTTATTAATTTATAGATTAACTTCAAATATGTATATAGGATATAAATTGACGAAAGAAGCCGAGGGAAAACGCTATATACTAAACATGTACTGAACTAATAAGTGAGAATTCGCTTCAAATTAAAAATAGATTTGCATCATTTATTGAAAGGTATTATAATAGTGGTCGATATTACGAGAACAACAGACAAAAGCTAGTGTACAATACATAAGAGGTAGGAGGTAAAGAAGAATGGGGGATAGAAGACATTTTTGTACCTAATGAATAGAGGTGTTTAATACGAGTTCTAACAAAGCTTCCATAGCTTTTGACGCTTCTGGCCGTGACAGTATGTGTTCAGCGGTCGAAGGAGGTTATGAGGGATGACGTTCGACCCGTCACGCGTCGGTCGACCCCACTCATATAATCTTAGATAAATTGATACGTGAACAACATGTTGAGAGTCTTTTGTAGTATCAGACTAGCAGCTATCCGCAAATTCATTTAACGTTTCAAAGCGGGGAGAACTATAGTTCGACCGGAGAGGTACCACCACCGTCCTCGTAATGCTCCGTAAAGCATTACTTGTGTTTCGGTTGGAGAGGTGCGGTTGCCAGCTAAAATTTGAAACGAGGCGATCATCTTAGTCCTCAGGAGTAGCAACGTATCTACGTTCGAGCTTAGATTTCGGTCGTGTTTGTGGTTGCACGTGGATGTCTATGGGCTGCGACTACTTAACATCAGGTGGTTTGTATGCTCGTTTGCTACACTCACATAAAAAACACGTTAACTACGGGGCTAATATATTATCGAATCAGGATTGCGGGAGGCGGCACTAAACTGGAGCTCTTTTCTCTAGACTGGAGATGCGCCGACAATTCACACAAATATTGTATTTTAGCATCAGTCTAGCATCCACGAATACACATACGTTATGTCCGCCTTTTGTGTTGTAGCGCGCACATAAACACAGCACTTGTGTGCGCCTATAATCCGTACAGATTTGTACGTACAACAGGTGTGTGCAAGCTGCTAGTGCGTTACGCCAATACACAGTAATGTTGTACGCCGCAGAGAAAGTGTTAATTGAGCTACAATTTTTGGACTTTTATACATTTTCTTGCAGCAAAAAGTTCTAATGTACTCACGCTCGTAACTTAAAAATGTTTCAGCACTGAGTCAGAACTGCTTTTCGATGGATTATAAGGGTAGCGGTGGTTTTTTTCCGATCAAATAAAATTAAAATAAAATTAGTGTATAATTTGTGAGACAATTGTTTTTTTTCAGGCGATAAACACATTTTAATTTTACATAGATATGTCGGACCACGAAACACTTTTTCGGACAATCGTCGGATCACGGAGCACTTAATCAGACCATCATCTTGGCATGCATTTTTATTTATTTTTAGTTCCCATGATGTTATCTCGATTAATAAAATGCATTTTTCCATTTCAATAACCATAATATTAGCTCGATTTTTTTATATGAGAAAAGTAGCAAACGAGCATGCAAACCACCTGATGTTAAGTAGTCGCAGCCCATAAACATCCGAGCTCGACCACAAATATGACTGAAATCCTATCCGAGTTCCGTCGCCTCGCTTCAAAGTGTAGCCGGCATCCGCACCTCTCGAAACACAAGTAATGCTTTACGGAGGATTACGAGGGCAGCAGTGGTACCTCTCCGGTCGAACTATCGTTTTCCCACCGCTATAAATTGCGACAACTATAATTAGTGACTTTAGTTCATTAATTAACCAAAAACGGTAACGCAAATATGCGAAAGCGGGGTTAAGTTTTTGCCCCAGCATGGAAAAGCGTCTATTTAATAATTAAGGGTGAACCGGGTGTATTTAACTCGGACTGAAACGGCATGCGGTTCACGTGGAACCTCCTTTTTATCTTTTTGTGAACCGCCGGCTAAGTAACCAAAACTGTTTATAGAACCTAATGAGTGGTTAGAATGAATGTTGGAATTTTAATTGTATTCTCGACTGTGGATCTTAAATATTACACAGTAAACGATACTTCGGTATACTAAACTGTGAATTAAAAATAATCCTAAGTAATCATTTGTTCTGTGTTTTATGTTACTGAAACTCGATATCGATTCGCGATTTGAGTTTGCGATCGCTATTCAGCGTGGCAATGTGACCAGTATTCTTGGTGCTATGCCGTATGAGTATTGACTTTAGGCAGTTTTTGTTAGTCTTTAATGATGTTTGGTTTTTATTATAATTTTATTACAATGATTCGTTTTAAGATATTCCATGTTTAATCTATGTTAACCCTTTCCACTCCAGCGGATTTACTGTTGGCTTTTTAATGTCGCAAATACGGCGACAACGGAGTGTAAAGGGTTAATTATATAGATTTACAGTTCATGTTCTACATCCGTATTTGTGAACCAATTGCAAACAGATAAAAGAACAGATGTGTAAGCGAACAGTAAAACATATGGATATACTAACAAAAGGATAGCCAAATAGACAGGCATAAGACCGTTGGATGGACGTACAAACGAACAGACATAGAGAGAAATGGACCGATATTATTTAAAATCATTGGACAGTCGATCGAAAAACTAACGGAAAAATAAAAGAAAACTGTTTTAGTCATTTGTCCACGGAACCCTACTAAACTACAAACATATATTATTTCGTTATTTAATACAAACTGGAGAGAACATACGAGACGAAGTACGCGCTATTCGGTATAATTTATTCTATAATCTCTCGCTGAATATATTTCAGCCGCGACTCTTTCCGCCGTTGTACGTTATCACCGACCTTGATAAAAACTCCAACGAACGTAATGACGTTAAAATCTACGTTCTTTCTTCGTATTCTAGCTGTTTTTTCGACTCTACAAAAATACGTAACGAGAGTCTGTAACTCGTATTAATTTTGCTTGCAGCCCACAAGTGCTTCTCTGAGTACCGTAAAGGATACAAATAAACTTATTACGTAAAATGCATGCAATTATTAAAATATGTTTGAAGCCACACATTTCTCTGCTATTTTATTAATGCAAGGTCAATACTAGAGTCGCTGTTTGAAATATTTTACTCCATAAATGAAATGTCGAAGGTTGAAAACTGTTTCGTAAAAAAACGACGTGTTTTAAGCTTTATGTTTGTTTATATATTGAATATGGAAACAGTATTAATGTAAAACGCTTGAAATAGAAAGGCTGTAGGCGTAATAACTATCGTAGAAGTCTTAAGCAACGTCGGACGCTGTAGGAAATTGGATGGGTGACCATCAATGGCAAAACATTATAGAACTTTATGGAGAATTCAGGCATGTCATCAGGCATGAATACGTTCGGAAACTCAAAGATTTGAAATTTAAACATGATTTTAATTTCCTAAGAATGAACGTATAACCCAAGTACAAGAGACGGTATCTTACCATAACGCTGTAAATACTGTCGGATGAGATTTTTTTCGGGAATACACATTTGTATTCACACTAAAATCTCATAATTATTTTCCGAAAGCCAAACAAACGGACAACGAACAGAAATTACAGCCGCGCGCTGATATTTTATGCAGATTGCGAGTTTATGGCCGACCTGCATTTTTAATATGCACAGTTTTCATTCACACAGCGGCTCAAAGTTTAAATGGAAATTCGGTAAACTGTGACGAAGTGACTTTGGCGATGGAATAAAATTAATTTCAATAATCTATTGCTCAAGTTTATTCACTTATTTAGACACCCAACGCTGTTTAGGCCGTCACAGCGTGTATAATAATTAAAACACAGACTTTTTATTACAATATGACAGTCGTCAAAAGTAGACAAAAATTGAAATACGATTTCTTAAGTTTAACGATTAAAATAAATACTTCTATGACTCCATCGTTTATTGAGAACAAAAACGTTAAGACATATAAAATGCAACTGGAAACGAATTCCATCAATCTGATAATTAAAGTACTTAAACGACAATCTCTACTCTGCGACTATTGAGAACAGACTGTTATGTGTTTGATATTGACAGTATGAATAAGAGGACATTCAAATATTTTATTTCATAGTAAAGTATTTACATACACTTAATAAATGTCAAAGGTACAATGTAAAATCAATCAATCGTCTTCACTTGTGAATAAGCACGTGTCTATCAAATTTTGAAGGTGCGAAGACTATAGTTCCGACAATGAGGTACCACCGCCGCCCACATAATCAACCGTAAAGCATTACTTGTGTTACCGTTGTAGAGGTGTGGTTGCCGGCTACACTTTGAAGCGAGGCGACCATCTTAGTCCTCAGGAGCAGCAACGCGTCTATGTTCGAGCTCAGATAGGATTTCGATCGTGATTTTGGTTGTACGTGGATGTCTATGGGCTGCAACTTTTTAACATAAGGTGGGTTGCAAGTTTGTTTGGTACCCTTCTCACATAAACATGGGGTAAAACTACTGACAGACATACTTTAAGCCCAGAAGTGAGTAAAGAGAGTAAGAGCCATATTTAACTTGAAATAAACAGGTATTCGTGCCACCAGTGATCCTGTGACCATAACACTACAACATTGCGTTATTTTATCAAGATTTTCCACAACAAATGCCGAGATTTCTCAATGCCTAACACTAGAAATACGGTTGAAGCTTTATTTCTCTGGTGTGACTTTAGACATTAATTTTTTTGTATCCCTGTCTTGGTTGATCTAGAATAAGTGAGGGAAGATGCATTTTTTCAATTTCAACTAACTCTATTATATTTTTTATCTCTAAATATTATAAAACAAAGTACCCCGTCGTCTGTTTGTCTATTCGGAATAAACTCAAAAAGTACTGCACCAATTTTCTCACAGTTTTTAATAACAGATAGCGTGATTGTTGAGGAAAGTTTTGATGCAGTCATATTTTTTTGTAATTTAGACAACTAATCGGGACGAACTCTAAAAGTACTGGATAGATTTTCTAACAGTTTTCAAAAATATATAGTGATTCCTGAGGAAGGTTTTGGTGTATAATAAATTATGTAATTTTGTAAATTTTACAAGAAATTAAATAGGTAAATTCAATATAGAAATTCAGCCGTCGTTTGAAATAGATGTTTTAATTGTTAGTTTTTGCAACTTCGTAATGACTGGATGCATGTATGAAAGAAAAATAATGTAAGTAAATATAAACTCTATTATGCGAGCGAAGCTGGACCGGGTAGTCTAGAATAAAAAAATTAACGATTCAGTACAACAAGGAACTAATGATCACGTCAACTTTTTTTTAAGTTACATGGTATGGGGTCAAATGTTTTGGGTTCTACTCTGTTAATATAAGCCCGCAATAATAGTTTCTCTCGTATCTCTTCTACGTACAGACAGCGACCGACAAAAATTGTATTGTATACATAGATACTCTTTAAAATGTAATAGATGATTTACTATGAGTTTTAGAAAACAAGCTAGATAATTACAGTACAAAAATAAATTTAAAAATCTAAAAATTTTAATTAAAAAACTGGCAGAAAATTAAATAATTCTCTTTATTTATATATTTGCTCCTTTTGCATGTTACATCAAATATAAAGTACAAAGGCCGCTTTATACTCTAAGCTTTACCTCAGTTAGCCTTCAGGCTGTAAGCAAAGATGGTAAAAAAGAAAACATGAAAAAACATAAACTGAAACTCTAAATAATATAATTGGTATCCGAGCGCTAAAAGATTTTTCAAGAAATTAGTTCCATGTTAAATCGGTGACAAGCGAGTTGGTTCATATCTTGCACAAAGACTTGAAACTACTATTCAGTGAGAATACGGCCATACTTGCCATTACGCCGCATGGACATAGACTTTTAGCTTTTTTAATTATATACAACTATGTATGTAACATGACGATATCTTATGACACCCTAACTCACTACAAAAGTTTGATCAAAACTTCTTTTCTAATTAACTTTCCGACAATTAATAATTTTAACAGACAATTTGTAAATAATCTCGTACGCTTATACGAAATGCATGCGTAGAATTGAATTTTCAGAAAAAGCAACCTATATTCTAACAAGAATAATTCATCATTACGGCAATGGTTATTTAAAAAGTGGGAGAACAATAGTTTGACGGCAGAGGTATCACCCCCGCCCTCATAATCCGCCGTAAGGCATTACTTATGTTTCGGTTGGAGAATTGCGGTTGCCGGCTACACTTTGAAGCGAGGCGACCATCTTATTCCTCAGTAGTAGCAACGTATCTACATTCGAGCACAGATAGGATTTCGGTCGTGTTTGTGGTTGTACGTGGATGTCTATAAGCTGCGACTACTTAAAATCATGTGGTTTACATGCTCGTTTGCAACTCTTCTCACGTAAAAAATGTGAAATATGGATTTCTAATAAAGCTAAAAAACGCAGTGATATGAAAACGACTGTGTAATTAAGAGCTACTCCTGTAATTTAGCCTACTTTATATGAAATATTTATCCGCAGTTCGTAAACAGCAAAAATTAGTAAAGTGCACATCGACAGTTCCTTAGAAACAAAAATTCTTAGCTAAATTAAAATTATGAGAACTATCTGCAGCTCGTAAGTTCATTTCCGTGGTTTTTAATATTAGAACATCAGCAAACTAGCATGCAAACCACCTGTTTAGGTTAGGCTTTTCTTGTAATTAGTTTTTAGATTTTCATTGTTGTTATTAAAATATAAATAAATAAATACGTTCTTCTTTCGTCGTGAATCCGTCGTGAGTCGTGAAAACGAAAGTAATTGATGAATGAAAGTAAATGCAACAAGTGCATTAATTTACGCCGTAGTCAATTCTGCGGTCGTTGTTCCCAAAAAAAATGTTCAACAGTATTCAAGCAAACATTTAACATATCTCAAGTTACGCAATATAGCCATTTCAAACATTTTTATTTTTATTATTTTTCATATATATTTATAACAGACGAAACCCACGATTATGTCCCATATACAATAACTGACCAACTATTGACATAAAAAAGTCTTTTAAATTATCTTTTAAAACCTGCTGCCTGCTGGTAACGGAATCCTAAGCGCGTTTCATCTAGACTAATTACTATGGACTATCAAATAGCCCGACAACTGACCGAAGTGATCGTAAAATTCACGGGGAAATTTTCCAATCCGCACTGGATTATAGAATACTAATTTTAATTTCAACCTCTAATTTTAAAGGTCCCGGTTAAGCACGAGCGGTAATTAAACCGAGCACTGAAACGTGAAAGCGTTAACGAGTACAATAGAACTAAACTTCGAATTAACGAAGTTTTAGACTATAAATGGTTAGTACTTATTTCTTAAAGGGAAAGACGGGTGTTATATCCTAGTGTGTCTGTGTATCTGTTTGTGCAATTGTAGTGTCTGAACAATGAACCGATTTTTATTTAGTGTATTTGCTTAAAAGGATGACTTGAACACGTAACTAGTAAGTGGAACAGTTTATTGGCTGATTTTAAAGGTGAGAGAACTATAGTTCGACTGCCGAGGCACCACCGCTGCCCTCATGATCCGCCGTAAAGCATTACTTGTGTTTCAGTTAGAGAGGTGCGGTTGTCGGCTACACTTTGAAACGAAACGACCATCTTAGTCCTCAAGAGTAGCAACGTATCTACGTTCGAGCTCAGATAGGATTTCGGTCGTGTTTGTGGTTGTACG
>DWON01009040.1:0-11695 GCA_018251015.1 Phocides pigmalion okeechobee | reverse complement strand
CGCGAAACCTGTTGCGACTGAATCACATATTTTGGGATTAAGGGTCATATATTGGTGGGAACGTTATGTAGAGATTTTGAGTTTACAAAATTCGTTAATTAGAGGTGTTTACACTTTTTTGATAGTTGAAAATTCGTTATAAAGAGGTTGTTCGCAAAAAATATTCGTAATGTTAAGGGATATTTTACATTGACTCTTATGGACAATTCAAGGGGATTACAAAGAATTTATTAAATTGATGAAAAAAGTTATATTGACGTACGTTATATTAAGGTTGCACTGTATAATGTTTCTGGCAAATTTGCATGTTGCTTATTTGAATGTTAGTAACGTAAATCATTGCATGTACTTTGTCTTTAAGTGTTAAAGTATCGCTATGTGTACTAATTCATTTGAATATTAAAAAAATATATATTACATTAAAAAATACCAAAGAATGAAAAGAAAGAAAGAAAAGTGTGATTAAAAAAGTTTTGAATATATTTTTGGCATATGGTTGTAAATTAAAAAAGAATTGGCTGATTATGTTGTTAATACGCACGGAATACTTAAAAAAAATCGTCTAAATGAGGCACTCAACCATTGATAATGAAGACGAACGAATAATATTGTATACATACGCTTAATGTTCATAATGTTCTCATGCAAGTGATGTAATATCTTTTTTGAGAATAAAGTCTTTAAACATAAATGGTATTGGGCCATTTGAGCAGGGATCTTATCAAGTTAGTTATCATTGCACTTTTTTCTTGACTTTTACTAACATTACGTCACAGTCCTGATTTTTTATTCAATTTTTTTATACAAGCATGCATCTAATATTCCATTCACTTAGGAAGCTTACGGTACGGTCGCATGACGAGCTTTTTACCAGACGCAGTCGTGACTGGGACGCAGATAGGAATGCACTGCGTTTTAAGTACACGCCTAATTTTCTGCTTTGAAATTAATACGTGACATTGCCTCTGCAACTTGTTTTTGTGCAACCATGAGCTGATTATTGTACGTAATGCTGTCGACAGGCTTGGTTTACGGGGCTTGTGGCCCTGTAGATAAAAGCAAGACCCAACAGTTTAGAGGCTCTGGTTTATATGATGGAAGGGGCAGACATTTTTGTGTTATTTTGCTTATCTTTTAGAAATTGTTCTTAAATAAAATAGACTAAAATTGTATTAAAAAGAACTGTATTTTTGTAAACAGATAGTGACGTCAACATTTGAAACTAATTTACATTAATATTAATTGTTTTGTCGTAATTCACAGGCCGATAATATTCGAGCTTAGTGATTTACGTGTTGGGCTGATGTTAAATGTGCCACATTAAGTCTTCAATGATAAGTTTCGTATATTTTTAAACTTATAAATATCATCGCGGAATTTATACATACATTTTATTATATAACACGTACTCACAATTAACGCTTTTCTATATGCCAATATTTCAAACTACACAGACCGGCACGGAAACTTGGCCAAGCACAAAATTTGTGATAACTTCAGTTTTTTTCAGTTAACGCTGCAAATTTAGGCCAATTGTGGTCGTTGTTCATCCGATTAACGTCTTTTTTTTAAGTTTATAATGAAGTTTCGATGTCGTTCTAATTGTCGTTTTTAGTTTCTCCCAAATTTGCTCTATTGGGTTTAAGTCGGGGCTGCAAGCTGGCCACTGCAATTTTCGAATACCAACCTCTTGAAGGTACTCATTTACGATATGAGCGACGTGTGGACGTGCATTATCATGCATTCAAATGAATTGGTCATATCCAATAAACCCTCCAAAGACTACAACATGTTCTTGAATGATATCCTCGACGTATCGTTTTGCAGTTATAGCGTTATTGACGATGACCAATTCTGTACGTGCATCAGAACTAACGCCACCCCATACTATTATAGAGCCTCCATCAAAACTCACTGTTGGAGTGATAGTAATCGCCAGATATCGTTCACCTTCCTTTCTCCACACATGTTGTCGACCAGTAGGTGCATTTGAAGCGATCCTGCACTCGTCCATAAGCAAAACCCTTGCCCCTTGTTCATGAGACCAATTAGCATGTTTGCGGGCAAAATAAGTCGAACTTCTCTATGCTGTGGGAGAAGCTGTGGGACACGGGCTGGTCTTCTTGCTCTTAAATCACCTTCCACCATCCGTCTTCTCACCGTACGCTCACTAACATTTACATTCCTAGAGATTTGAAGCCGCTGCTGGATCTCGGCAGCGGTAAGGAAGCGATTTCTTAAAATCTCTAACACGATAAAGCGGTCGTCACGAGCTGACGTGAAACGTACACCGCCACTACCTTGTCTGCCTGTGCAGCGGCCAGTCTCCTACTCACCGTTTTAGTGCATATTGAGAACACGGTACTTTAAGGATAGTAGCCATTTCACCAAGGGTCATCCCTTGTTTAACTATTGCCACTGCTTATGCTATCTGACTTGGTGACAAAAGGCCTTTTTATGGATCCTAGGGCATCTTTAGATGTTTCATTATTACAATAAAACCAAAGAACTTCGACAACTTAACACTTGAAAATTCCAGAACACAATTAAAAATGTAGAGTTCGTCGGATAAATGACACGGTTCAACTAAACTTCAGAACCCTAACCAAAATGCAATTTAACTTAATAAATTACCTTGTTAGGATTATCGTAAACATTATTTCTACGCACTTATACAATAAATAAAAATTTAGACACACTTAAAAAAATGTTATCGTATCTTATGAGTTTGGCCAAGATTCCGTGCCGCTGAATGTAGTTGCAGGGATCATGGTAACGACTAAATTGCGGTGGTGGGGAGATATTTAGTTGTGCGATCTATAAATAATGAAATGGACAATTTTCCTTGTTTCATGAGAACGAATTTATAGTTTATTGGTGTTCCCAGGCGCCGGTATCGGTGGTTGCGAAGCCGGTGTTCTCGCGCGGGGCCGCCCAGCAGCCCCCGCCGGAGCTGGACGACCTGTCGCACCTCGCCTGACACCGCGCGCTCGCCATCGCCGTCAAACGCATCAAGAGGCCCCTTGGACCCCAGTCTTAACCCTTGGCCCCCTACTTGCAACATCAAGCAAAAAAACTTATGTTTGGATACTGTTTCGTGACTTAAATTGTTATATATGTCCACGAGAAGGACTTTAATGCTAGTGTTGACAAACAGGTTAGACAATAACGTGTATGGTTTATATGTTCTGTAATTGTAAAGGAGTAGTCGCAATACATTAGATCGATTCTATCATTAATTATATCGATGATAAAATATGTGAAATTTGAAAATAAAATATTAATAAAAAATGAAAAGGTAATTAATGTTAATTTTTGGCAAATTTCGGTCAACTGATTTTTATTTACTTGATTAGTCCAATATTTAATTGAGTAATGTAACGTTCGTAGTACTTCGGCGCATTAATGTGTCAAAATAATTGGCTTAAAGAAATGTCGTCATGGGCAATCTTATTATACTTTTATTGAAATATACATACAGTACATAATTTAACCTTTAACATTTGAACATTTTTGACGTTGTCAATGTATAGAAGGATTAATTTAATTATAACGATTAAGTCTCGTATAGTATAGTATGGCATTGTTCGAGTTATATTATTACACAGCCAATTAAAATTATTGATGTCTTCGGTTAAATTGTTGCTCGGTTTATATGTTTGATATTGTACTATATTTCTAGGTATTTTTATATTTTTTATATTTCCGTGTCATTTCCAATCGCATTATTAGCGTTTATACCTATTTTAAATAGTGATGTAAATAATTTAATTAAAATTTTATAAGAATAGATTTTTTATGATTTATAATATTAGTATTATTTTAGTAAGTATATATGTAATCATAGTCCGATAACTAATTATAATTAGCCCAATGAAACCCGAAAAATTTAAAATGTTTGAAACTCTTTTTATATAAGAAGTTCAAAGAAATGTGTGTATGTAATAATACCCCTTAATCTAGATATGTTAAATATATGATATAGTATAGAATTCAAATTCAAATAATTATTTACAAAAGTCTATTGATGTTGCTAGTTGGGTAACATAGAATGCGACATACATATAAGCGCTTAGACTTTTATTTTGCTGATAATTTAGTTTAAGAAAAGTCTGAAAATGTTAAATATATAGGTTTTTTAACTATTACGCCGTTTCATTTCATATCCTTAAAATAGTGACAATGTCTATTATACTCGCTTATCTCAATTTAAATATACAAATATATTTTTTCATTCTATTCTCACTCCTATGTTCATAATCATATCCAGGGCTTTTTTGTAGGAGCACGTGGGGGCACTGCGTGCCCCCAAAAAGAATTTCGAAAATATCGAAAATTTCTTTAAAGCCGAAAAAAATAAAACAATTAGAAAAAAAAAAAATTTTATAGGTCAAAATTATTCAAATACCAAAAATTATAGACATACAACTTTCAAGAATTAGCGTGCCCCTAAAACAGAAGTGACAAGAAAGGCCTGATTATATTAATTCTGAGTATATGGGGAACGTAGGTTTCGAATAATGACCATTCAAGGAATTCAATAGAGCTGCGCTTCGAACAGTAAATTCGTCACACATTCAAGGGTTAGATTGCTCGCGGCTACTCTAGTGGCATGTGAACGGGTAAATAGGCACCGAATCCTCGCATAATAGGCACAATGCCTCACAATGAACGAATGCCCACTCGACTGAATTGATAAGTGGGTTGTGCCGCGCTCGGCGTGGGGAGCGCCGCCCGCCCGCCGCCGAGCGCCGCGGACAGCCACCAGACGGTGCATTCGAAGTGCAACGTGCCTATTTCTACGGTGACCTCACTGAGGCGGAAAGAAACATTCTTTAACTTATAAGCATATCGATTTTTCATATGGTAGAATAGAAGTAAACTCGTAAAACAGTTCTTATTTCGGTTAGATAGGTGTGTTTACTAGCTAGACTTACAAGTAAGGCAATCATCGTAGTCCTTAATATTAGCAATGTATCTACATACGTATGGCCTCAGGTAACATTCAAATCTTTTTCAACTTTGTACAGGCACTTCTATGGGGTGAACCGCTCCTTTGATTATTAGCTGGCCTGCATTCTAGTTTATTCTACTCTTCTGAAATAATAAAATAACTTCCCTTTTTATATGTTACTTTGATATTTTGATAC
Organism: Phocides pigmalion okeechobee; assembly: GCA_018251015.1. Classification (NCBI taxonomy): domain Eukaryota; kingdom Metazoa; phylum Arthropoda; class Insecta; order Lepidoptera; family Hesperiidae; genus Phocides; species Phocides pigmalion. The sequence continues at coordinate 6,545 of DWON01009040.1, read as the reverse complement.
TTTGATATTTATCAAATTTAGTTATTATAATGAAAATATTCTCGGATGTTAATACCAAGTCATAGTTCTTATAGTAACAGGGTATATCCCTTTCATCTGTAAAGGGTTGTACCCTTGCACTCAACTATTGTTTTGTCTATTTTGGGACATCGCGTGCATCCAGGCGCCTCTGTTTTGTATGTCGGTGTATGTTCTGCGGCGGCTGGCCGGCGGCGGGCGGCGCGCCTGACCGCTGTCCGCCTCCGCGCCGCGCGGCACACGGACACACGGGACATACACCCGAAGAGCGGACCGCGCGACACTCGCACTCTCCTCTCTGCTGTTTTCCCGCCAAATACATCGCGTTAACTTACAACAACTTTCGCATTACAATTTTTATTTGCTAACTATTACGAGTAATTTGTTCCCGTTCTATGATGCGGTACTTTGTCGTGATTTTTGTTTGGTTCTTTGTGTTTTTGCCGAGATCCAGTGAGGCGATTCGTTGGCTGTAAGTACATTTTGACCGATTTATCCAGTCTTAATACTTTAGCATTTCCTTTTACAAGGATCCATTGTTACCTAGCGTAAGCAATTAGGTTAATACTTGTCTTGTAACCTTGTCACAAATATTTATATATTTTATTTTTTCTGATATTCATCTACAATCAAAATATTATTACATTGAATTTTGTCTTTAGTAAAAATTTGTATAATTTCAAATATTGTTATTGACTTTATCATGTATTTTAAAGAAGTAATCGTATATCTCCATTTAAGGAAAGAATCTCATAATTTATGACACATATTTGCTGGCTAAAATTTGGTGATTTATAACTCATCGTTATTGATTTAATTAAGTAAAGACGTAATTATGAGTTATACTGAGCTTTGTTTAGCGTACAGGTACCTACATACACGTAGCCATAGGTTCGTATGTATTATATGCCTACTTTAAAAGGTTTACGTTATACTAAGTTAGCGTGTGCGAATATAATTAACATAAGGAACCCTTGAAGAAATTACTTAAAATTAATACGATATAGCACCAATGTAGTTTTACTCAATAATTTAGCTAGATACCTAATATATTGTGTTTATATATATCGGATTCATTCTTATCCGTTCTTTTCTTTTCGGTTCAAGGGGCCTTAATGTGTGTGTAAATAAACCTATTGTAAAAATAATGTTTTATGAAACAATTAAAAAATAATAACGCTATATGAAATCCTTATGAAACTGAAGCATCATTCTACTTGCTTTTAGACAAGAAACAGATAACCATTCATTCTTTTGATTCACCATGCATATTATTAAACAATACGGGTTTGACAAATGAAGGTTTTTAAAGGTGCTAATAAGTCCTTTGGGTGGATTTCTCATTACATCTCTGTCCTTATCCCAGACTTTTTCTTATTATCTATATCCATTTGAAGCGGATGAGATTTTGAGTAATACATATTTTACTATAACCACATACTCCTAGAGTCACGACCACGAGCTATGCAACTGGTTCGAAATATCGGCAATCAAAAATCGTTAATCATGAGTACCTGGTACATAGTAAAATGTATAGATACCTATCCTATCTATTATCGATTTACGATTCGTCATTGCGACCAAAACAAAAACATTTATTGGATATAATCTCGGACGAGATGTACGTTTGCAACGGAGCGGCGCCCCGCATGAAACGGCGCGGTCTAATTGAACATTGCACTAATGAGCGCGTTGTTCGGTTGCAACCCGCAATTACACCCCGTTACACTCGGGAATAACACCCGCTATATCCAGAACCATAAATCCAAGCGTAGATTAATACATCATTATTTTATTTGTTGGTCCTTTGGTTGTTGTGTGTATTTGAAAAAAAAACATATGAGCATAACAGCAGATACAATACATACCGAATTTTAAAAAGATACAAATGATATGTGTAAGTTCAGCAGATCAATTTTATGCTGCTTTTTATATAAGTTCCTATTTACTTATTAAATGGATTTATGCAGTCCACCCGTGCTAAGTAATTACTGACGTCCATAGTTCAGTAACCAAATCTGTGTAAAACAAAACACCAAGTCATCTAAAGTCGATAATAGGCACGTTACCACTTGCGGAACGAGTAAACTTAAAAAGTAACAAGAGCAATAATTATAAATTCGCGTGCAAACCAACTTCGTCCGGTTCAAGTTTCAAGCCGTAATAACTTATATCCCTGATACTAACTCCGGGATATCTCAGATATCCGAGACCCTTGCTGTTAATTGCAATTAGTAACTGCTGATGATTGATTATACGCAGAATTCTAAACTTTTATTAATCTACATAACTTAATTTGAGGAAATGTAAATAACATATAGTCATTAATTTCGAATTATTTTATTAGATTTACTTTACAAGCTAAGCCCGCAACTTAATTTTAAAATAACTAGCTATACTTGACCGCAAATTGCAGCTCACTTTTGTTGATGGAAAGATTAAGTATTTACCTGATTCCATATAGGATTGTAAGTAAAAATGCGGGCGCTCAGATATAACATACATACATTGCATTCTAGACAAAAACATGTTAACTTTCTGGCGTATCCAGGAACGATTCAGAAAAACATATAATTACTTTAAAATAATATTTCTAATGCACTAGTATAACTGATATACTATATATATGATAGAGAAGCGCTTAAACTTGAAAATGATCTTTCACATTCAAAATTTACATTGTATACGGAAATAGTATTTTTTTAAATTTCGTTTTACGTATTGCTTATTCTTGTAATTACATTTGGTACCTATTCACATTTAAATGTCGTCTGTCTACCCTTACATAAATTGTTCGTTTGTTATATTATAATATGCCGCAGCCCGCTTTAATTGAACAGTGCTCTAATGAGCGCGTTGTTCAGTTCGTAACCTGCAATTATCCGCCCATTCGGCCCAGCTAACCCGTGATAGCCCGGAAATATCCCCCGATATCTAAGCCCCGGTACATTGGCAACAATCGACGCAATTACTATTTGGTTATACTTCATTATCCTGCCAGCATTGGGTCTGTATTTGTAATTGTGTAGTGCAACTTTAATCTGTATGTTATTTTTACAGTACTACAAAGGAAAGTGATATTTTTTATATTTATGTCATGTGTCATAAATCTGTATTAAGTCGATTTTTGTGTTACTATTGGGATGTACACAACAGTCATAAGCACCATAAATAGAATAAAAATGCCTGTTAGGGCACACGAAACTTGTTAGAAACTATTATCGAATTCAAATATAATTGACTGCAAAGTATATATAATTATTACGTCTATAGCCTTTTATTGACATTGATTTAACAGGTTCGAATATCGTCATTTCCAAAATGTATATACAAGCAAATGTTAAAACTTTTAGTTTCTTAAAATAAGCAATTTCCTCAAATGGTAGACATTTTAATACCTGCTCTGCTATTCCATGTATAGATTTTTTTGGTCAAACAAATATATCACGTGCGCTTGTAGCACTTCCCTGATTCATATTTTATCCAAGCACATGCTTACTATAACTGTACTGTACAAAACTGTATAAAAAACAACGCTACATTTATACTTTTTTATATCTTACACCGTATACCATTTTTTTTAATTATGGCAATGTGTCCATTCTATCACATTTAAGCGTAATGTTATACTTGATTTATCAAAATTGTTAACTAATTCAATGTCATTATTTAAAAATAAAATTCATAGCCCTCCTTAGGTGATAAAGATGGGAATTATTTCGTTTTATTGCAATTAATTATTAAATAAGTATTTTGTAGACGATCAAATAAGGTGTTTTAATTTTAATATGTCAGTAAGCCCTTTTCTTAATATTAGTTCATTTTTTATTTTAACTATGTGTATCGTTATGTTATTAGATACAAGAACTTCAGGGGTCGTTAGATACGTGAAACTTATGAAATGACGTAAGGCATACATTATTATTGAGTTTTTTAAACGTTTATATTAATACTCTGTGGGTTAGATATGTTGGGAAAGTATACCAAGCTAGCATGCAGGTCATCTGTTGTAAAATGGTCTATGCAGCTCATGGATATCTACATGTAACCTGAAACAAGACTAAAGTCGTACCTGATGTCGAGTATACATGGGTTGCTACTATGGAGTATACAATGGTTGGCTCGCTTGTAGCCGGTAACGATGATGTAGCCGGGAACTGCAACTCTTCAACCGAAGCACAAAAATAGCGGATCATGAGGGCGACTATGGTACCTTTTTTAACCGGTCGAGCTGTTCTAGATCTAGGTCTGAAGCACTTTTAAGTGTGTTCCCTCTACGTATCGAAATGTATAATCTATATCGTGGTTTTCGTATTATTAATAAAGATGTCATAAGTTTGTTTCATTGCGACACGTCTAGTGGAACGCAGGTCAGAGTTATAAAAGTAAAAGTAAGATTTTCCCATATAAAATTCGCTTCGGAAATACTTTTTTCTTTTAATTTAATCCCTAAGAATCAATTTTTATATAAGGTACCCGGTCTGGCTATTTTATTAGGAGTGAGATTAATACAATAAACATAAAAACTTTACGTTATTCTCCACAACACATACTACAGCTTTAACCTGTTGTAATAAAAGTTATTTTTATTGCGCTACGCATGGAGCTTATAATATTTAATTGTATTCTAAATTGAACTCACAATACACAAGCCGCAGAATAAAGAACAGGTCATAGCCAGCAGTCACCCATCCAATCTTTGACTGCGCCCGATGTTACTTAACTTTTATATCACATGATTATATATAATATATTACCGAATGATACAAATCGAAAGTAATAAAATATAAAATATTTAATTATTACCATAAGTTTAAATAATGCTCGAATGACATTTTACGTATAATGTATTCGTGACGTTAATACAATTATCTGATGTCTGTGAGTTGTTACTGCACATAAAAGTCCCAGTACGCATGATACTTACCCACTTCCCCTACGGCGTAAAGAAAACGTGGGCTCTTTTAATAAGAGTAACCTTTTAATTACTGTTCAGAAAAATCAGATATACATTTAATTCTCAGTAAATTTCTAGTTTCCAATGGCGAGATGATGACTGATCAAGTCCAATTTATCATAATATACATATTATGACTCTTTCAGCATGCAAATGCGTTTCCTTGCTATTTGCGTAGCTCAGTTATACTGAATGTATTTGTTGATACCAAATCAATAAATAAATGCGGTGCGTAGAACCTGATGAACCACAAATAGCTTACTTTGATATGTTTATATACCTACATAGGTATGTCTGACGACATAAATTCAATGTCTGCGCCTATGCATTCCTTCACGTAGAAGGTAGCTCTCGGGCACACGGTGCTATTTTTGTATTTATGTGTATATTTCCTTTATCTTCTAAGAATTAGAAATTACAAATTCTCATAGAATTACAATTTCTTCAAATTTTGGTCATACCATACGTGTAATCGATGGTAACTTTGGAATAGTCTATATTGCCTATTTATAATAATAGCTCACGTGTAGGTACATTTATAACAACTTTGTGCCCGTGGAGTTATGTACATAAATGATGGTTACATCCAACATATGTACATATGTACTTGCGGAAGTCGAATTTATAAGAAGGGATGTGTTGAAAAAAAAATTTTTTTTTTATTGTGAAATAGTAAGAAACGGGCATGCAAGCCACCTGATGTTAAGTGGTCACTACAACCCATAGACAACCACATCCAATCTCAAATAGAACAGAAGTTCTATTTAAGACTGTTTAAGACGAAGTTAAACACTATTTAAGACGAAGTTAAACTCTATTTAAGACGAAGTTAAACAAAACTAAAATGTATATAAAAAATATGCTGTGGATGAGACGGCTGCTACGCGCGGAATTACTGTGATTCGTTTGCCATTGTGTAATCAATCCTATTGAATTGGTATGGGGGCAAGTAAAAGGCTACGTAGATATAAATAATAAAACGTAAAAATGAAAGACAAAATAATTATTCAAGAAGGATTTAAGTAAAATTACTGCCGAAAAATGGAGAAACTCTATAGCGCACTTATAAAAGAAGAGGATAAAATGGGCGACGTTGACAACCAAGTTGATAGTCTTTCCGATAGATTTTAATTAATGTAACGGATAGTGAAGGTGATTTTTCCGATACACAATAAATTTCTATTGAAATATATTGTTTATTTTAAATTATAAATCTCGCAATCTGCTTACGAAGTAGTAATATTATACTTAGGCCGGAAACTATGAGTTTTACGAACATTAGAATTTCACATAATAATCTATTACTGACGAATAATTTTAATAACTAAGCTAATTTCGGCACAGCACTATTTTTGTTTCATCAAAAAAACTCGAAGTGTCATTTTACTCAGTTTAATTAAAAATTCGACTATAGACAGGCAATGAATGTTATGTTTTTTGGTTAATGATTTTTAAGTCCTTGGATTCTATTCTCGCTGCTTTATTTATTTTAATTATTTGGATTACCAACATAGGATACAGCAGATCTTTACAAGATAGGTACATTTTTATAAAAGTCTAAATAAATTAA